>JARLTB010000275.1:2680000-2762500 GCA_030141615.1 Unio pictorum | reverse complement strand
AAGGCCTGCCAGTCATGGAACCTTTCAGTGAATTTAATGGGACGTACATTCTAGCCACACATTAGATCGATACAGTGCCAGTTTCATTCCGTGCCTACCGGCCAGCGATTCATACTGTTCTGCGACATTATGGAATCCATGGCCAACCGTACTAAACCACATCAAGTGGAGTCATGAAGCGGTGGATTTGCTGGGTATATTAATTTTAAATCTTTATATCATTGCCATCTAAACTACTGGCCGTACGACCAACGCCTGTACCGACATATTTTAATGTCGACATGATGTCTGTACTATCGACAAATACATCATATCCATTTACGGCTAGCTTTTTATCCGCGTTTTTTTCTTTAGTACGGTGCAACGACAGCTTTCAAGAAGATGGCCACGCCTCGCCTGTATCTCCGTGTATACATGATATGGATGTAGGCCATGACCAAGACAAGGATGACCTACATTATAAGTGATGGATAAATCTGTTGAAAGCTCTGTTGAGGATTGAGTCGTAACATATATTTTTTAATTGAATCCTTAAATAAAACGATACACATGTATAGACTCTTGCGCTAAGCTCTGACGTGAGAAAGGTTATATGCTGTTGTTGATTTTATTTTATGTTTTCCGATTTCGTGGGGTTTTTTTTGTTTGTTTTTCTGTATTGATATCATTATTGATGTAAAGCGCTTAGAGCTTCTAAATATTAGGCACTATTCAGAGTCCTCATTATTATTATTATTATTATTATTATTATTATTATTATTATTATTATTATTAAGATAATGATATGGAAAAGCTGGTGTACAGCTGAAATACGACATGCACCACTGAGGATTAAAGAGTATGAATATGAATAGCAAATATGTAAATTTAAGTTGTTGTTTGTTGTGTGTGTTACTGGACTATGGTAAACTCTGTGCATAGTCTGGAATACAGTGTAACACACGCACGTGGTATCTTTATGCTTTGATATTGTAATAAATATGGCATAGTTCCATTTGTTTCTGTGTGACATTGTTTCCAACATCACCAGCTTACCACCATCCCTTAGAATCACACTAACTCAGGTTCACTGGTAATGGAAGTTATCCTACCGTAGCTGATTTGAAATAAGGGAAAACGATTTTAAAGTACACGATATGGCCTTTTAATACTAAAATTGTCCCATTGCACACTGAGTCGAACTGTTATTAATCTGCAAGAAAGATTGTTATGACTATCAGAAGGCCATACATAATAATACCTGCAAACTTGTACATCTATTTGTTCTGTGCCTCATCTATATTAGCAAGAAATATTGTTTGATGGCTGAATGTAAGACGTTTATATTATACTTCAATAATGGATAATTGCGTTGTGTATGTGAGATTTTCTGGATTATCATCTTAATCGTGACGAACACATCCAATCAAATTTCAAACATACATAAATAACATATTAATGTATTATTAATGATGAATGACTAATAAACACATCCCTTTAATAATAACATATTAATGTATTATTAATGATGAATTACTAATAAACACATCCCTTTAATAATAACATATTAATGTATTATTAATGATGAATGACTAATAAACACATCCCTTTAATAATAACATATTAATGCATTATTAATGATGAATGACTAATAAACACATCCCTTTAATAATAACATATTAATGTATTATTAATGATGAATGACTAATAAACACATCCCTTTAATAATAACATATTAATGTATTATTAATGATGAATGACTAATAAACACATCCCTTTAATAATAACATATTAATGTATTATTAATGATGAATGACTAATAAACACATCCCTTTAATAATAACATATTAATGTATTATTAATGATGAATGACTAATAAACACATCCCTTTAATAATAACATATTAATGTATTATTAATGATGAATGACTAATAAACACATCCCTTTAATAATAACATATTAATGCATTATTAATGATGAATTACTAATAAACACATCCCTTTAATAATAACATATTAATGTATTATTAATGATGAATGACTAATAAACACATCCCTTTAATAATAACATATTAATGTATTATTAATGATGAATTACTAATAAACACATACCTTTAATAATAACATATTAATGTATTATTAATGATGAATGACTAATAAACACATCCCTTTAATAATAACATATTAATGCATTATTAATGATGAATGACTAATAAACACATCCCTTTAATAATAACATATTAATGCATTATTAATGATGAATGACTAATAAACACATCCCTTTAATAATAACATATTAATGTATTATTAATGATGAATGACTAATAAACACATCCCTTTAATAATAACATATTAATGTATTATTAATGATGAATGACTAATAAACACATCCCTTTAATAATAACATATTAATGCATTATTAATGATGAATGACTAATAAACACATACCTTTAATAATAACATATTAATGTATTATTAATGATGAATGACTAATAAACACATCCCTTTAATAATAACATATTAATGTATTATTAATGATGAATGACTAATAAACACATCCCTTTAATAATAACATATTAATGTATTATTAATGATGAATGACTAATAAACACATCCCTTTAATAATAACATATTAATGTATTATTAATGATGAATGACTAATAAACACATCCCTTTAATAATAACATATTAATGTATTATTAATGATGAATGACTAATAAACACATCCCTTTTTAAAATTAATCTCTTTATGAATACTCAGAAATCACTTTTACGATATTGAATACAAGCATTGCTCAATCAACCTAATGCAGCACTTGCGTTACTGAATTAAACGGTGGATAAAGGGAGATTTTTTTATCCGTGCAAAATGAATAGGTATTTTGCTCTGTATGTTGTTCTTGTTCGAGTGTGGTGGAACTAGAGTAATACATAGTAATATTAATTTGTCTTTTCGTCTAGACGAATAAGTAATAATTTGTCACATGCCCTTTATATAAAACTAATCCATCTTTAATGGTTATACTATCAAACATAAATTACCTTAATGTGCCTATTAACCATGTTGACTTTCCTTTCTAACATGTATGCTGTATGATGGTTGGGGCCGAATGTTCGCTTGGAGGCTACCTAAATCTTAAAAATACAGTTCACTATCTGAGTATCTTGAAACTTCATCCTACATATAGCCCAATATTTAAAACTTTTTAAATATGTTTATGAAACGAACGAGTATTTTGATAATTAGCCACATTTAGGTATTTGCCTATTGTCTCTAATCTGAACGAAATCCTTCAAATACCATCCGTTGAATGAAGATTTAAATATTTTCGATTGCGCCTAAAACTCATTGGATTGTACTTATGTTCTATGTTTGGGTATAAAACCGTTTCAGTTTTCCATCTAGTAAAACATTAAATTTTGTGATATCAGCCTTAACGTAAGTACGTAATCTTCTCATTTCCATCCACAAGAGAACTTATTAACATCATACGGGTAATTATGTGCTGGTTAATCCGTGTATATACTGCTCGTAGTAGGAATGATACTGTGTGTACCTGTTTGGCAGTGCTTTTAAAGTTGTACAATATTTTTACCATCATAGCGCAATAATGATATAATTTCATTGCTTGGTCATTATCACTAGTTTCTGATTAATTGAATGGCGCTCATGTTTACGTTTACTGCATTGATAGTTTGGATAACGATAATGCTTTAAAGGTACATTAACTTGTTTCAGATGCATATTGTGCATTACAATGCAAAGTACAACAACTTTAATGAAGCTTTAGATAAAGAGGACGGTCTAGTTGTGCTGGCATTTCTGTTCGAGGTAGGTTTCCATATGACTGCATCATCGTTGTCATCATCATCATCATTATCATTACTATTGATTTTGCTACGTATCTTCGCTCAAATTCTCATATAGAGACCTTCAGCATTACTTCTATTGTCAAAAAATTTAGCTACATAAAGTATATTCATTTTTAAAGTTCATTCAAATTTCTCTGCTCTTTTGTGTTACGGATCTTGATATACGTGACATATCGTATGCGATGTTTGTACCGCTTTCATCTATGGAATATTTTATTTGCTGTTTACATTCTCTCAGTCCTACATACCGCTGACAAAAGACTGAGTAACATTTCATCTAAAATATATCCAGGTCATGATAATAAATGAATACATATCAGAATCAGTCAGACACGATAAGTTATATGATGTTCTGCTAAGGGATCTATATTTTGTTATGTATTAATGTATTTGCAAAGCATATAAATAGTACTTATCTAGTATGTTTCTATTTCAGGTAGGAAATCACAACGAACAGTTAGATCACCTTATCAGTCATTTCTCTGAAATACCCTACAGAGGTAAGCGTTTTTTGTAACAAGCAAGTGTTTATGCTTTTGTAATGTACATATAGTTTTGGAATATCAGACATATATTTACCCTAGCACAAACCTCCAGAAAATCATTGCATATGTTACTGATTTTCACCATGGTTGAGTGCCGTTTATTTAAAAATAGGTGCAAGATCCTCAAATAAAAATATGTGTGAAGCATTCAATAATTATAGTGTCATGAAATCTATTGAATGCCCTGTTTTACACGTTCGTATTTAGAGAGTATTGCACAATGCACAATATAAAGAGCGAAGATTTCTCTAATGTAACACATATACATTTTTTTGACACCACTACTCAATTAGATTTCGAAATTAAGGATATGAAACGACAAAAAGGTATTTAAATATATTCCCTCACAACGATACATATTAAAAGCATATGATAGTTTACTCAAACTAACAATCAGTAATACATACTATTCAAAACACAGCATTATTATATTTTCACAGAACAAACACAAACTTATAATAAGGGGATACAATATGACCTTCATGGCTAACACACACACACACACACACACACACACACACACACACACAGTCTTAAATACATAATTACACCTTCGACATGGTATGATATTTTCTCAATCATAAATAACATCTCAGATATAACTAGGGGTAACTAATGCTAGTTTCTTCATACCATACAAACATATTAAAGAAATTACATATACTATTTATACTACCAAACATGTATGTCTACATTCTAATACATAATTACATATAAATATTAGGAGTAGTAAGATACACTTTTTAAATTTAAAAGCTTCACGTACTAACTTTTTTAGCATACAAATATGTAATATGTTGAGTTTGTTTTATTTGTACCAATCACAAATATCAAGCGAATAAAACTACTCGTACGAAAATAGGCAGTGTTATAAAATGTATTCATCGTCAAACAATTACTGGGACATTGGCTTCATACAAACACATAATCATAACTGAAAACTAAATAAAGTATATATTTCTAATACCAATCATTTCATGCAAACGTACAATTATGCATGAAAATTATAGGTTTGGTAAAACATTCATTTCATTAGAATGCATAAACTGGACAGATTATGGTTGAACGTGTCTCGCTTCTTTAGTGAAACATAATGCTGCATTAACAAATGAGGTAAAACATTTCACACAGATATAATCACATACGTATAAATAGGATGCAACACAATAATGTTTCATACCGAGTATTATAGACCTCATCCAGCCACATAATTACACATACCAAAAGGAACAAGGGTATTTGACAATGTTAACGCAAACACTCAATTACACATACCAGAGGAAGCGGGGCATGTAACATTGTTCATGCAAACACGCGATTATATGTGCCAAGAGAAAGCAGGAGGTGTGACACGTTTCATGAGAACACAAAAAAGGAAGCAGGGTATGCTACATTGTTCATTCAAAAACACAAGTGCACAAAGACTAAAGCTGCAGGATATGTGACAATGTTTATGCAAATACACATATATCTCATGCAAATGGACATCGAGTACGATATGTTCATACACTAACACTTAATTACTCATACAAATAAGAATAAGGTTATTTGCTTATTTTGGTAACACATTAGCATGAATACATAAGACAGAAATTATAGCACATTATGCCATTGTGTCCCATACAAACAAAGCGCATGTTGGAAACATTTATTTGAAAAACGACATATACAATAGTGGATAACAAACGATCAAATTGCCATACCATTCATTCATTAGCATGCACACATAATCTTTAACATACTATGTGATTATTGTATATTTATGCTATATTGTATATTTATGCTATATTGTATATTTATGTCACGCACAGTCACAGGTACACATTGGAGTTTTGGAATATTATATTTTCATACATCAACTAATTGCACACACACCTAAGATTAAAAATATCGTACCATATACTACATATACTACATAGATTTCCTGTATGCCAGTCTGTTTATCTTATAAATACCGTACCATATGCTACAAAGAGTAGCGAACGATATTTTTCATGCCAAATACAATAAAACATAAAAGAGGTAGTATTTGTTACTGTTGCATGCATTACAAAGATTTTCAAAGAGACAAACTTCTACTTGGACATGACTAGGTTATGCTTAGACAATGGTAGCACAAGCACCGTATCACATATTCAGATAATCAAGTTGGTATACCTTGTCTAATATGCAATACTTTATTGGATCGATATATAAATTTTAAATGCAACAAAGAGTGTAGGCCATGATCTTGTTTTAGCTTATTAAAATAACCAAATATTGCACACTAAAAGGGCTATTCTATTTACCTGTGTACTAGCGTTACAAAAGCACACATTTAAAATAAATACAAACCACACAAATTGACGTAAAGCAATATATATATATATATATTTATATATATATATATATATATATATATATATATATATATATATATATATATATATATATATATACATACATATATATATATATATATATATATATATATATATATATATATATATATATATATATATATATATATATATATATATAGTTAGTTAGTTAGTTAGTTAGTTAGTTATATACAGGAGTACGAATACACGTAATGGATTTAGATACATGGTACTTTAAAATAACTTTTACATAAAAACACAATTCAATTGCACAATCAAACGTTAAGATGACAGGTGTCATATGGTTTAAATAAACACACAATTAAACTTTAGGATATAAGATATCAGGCATGTTATGTTGTGACTAAACACAATTACATATTAAAGATGTCAGGTATAATATGTTTTAAAAACACCATATAATTATACATAAGATATGTCAGGTATGATTTGTTTTTTTATAAACACATAATTAGACATCACCATATAAAATATTAGGCATTTTATTATTTGTCTAAACACAATGACACATAAAATATGTCAGGTATGACATGTTCTAAATAAACATATAATTGCACATAACATCATGTCATGTATGATATTTGTTGAATAAACCCACAATTACACATAACATGATGCCAAGTATGATATTTGTTGAACAAACCCACAATCACACATAACATGATGCCAAGCATGGTATTTGTTGAATAAACCCACAATCACACATAACATGATGCCAGGTATGATATTTGTTGAATAAACCCACAATCACACATAACATGATGTCAGGTATGATATTTGTTGAATAAACCCACAATCACACATAACATGATGCCAGGTATGATATTTGTTGAACAAACCCACAATCACACATAACATGATGCCAGGTATAATATTTGTTGAATAAACCCACAATCACACATAACATGATGCCATGTATGATATTTGTTGAATAAACCCACAATCACATATAACATGATATTTGTTGAACAAACCCACAATCACACATAACATGATGCCAGGTATGATATTTGTTGAACAAACCCACAATCACACATAACATGATGCCAGGTATGATATTTGTTGAATAAACCCACAATCACACATAACATGATGCCAGGTATGATATTTGTTGAATAAACCCACAATCACATATAACATGATATTTGTTGAATAAACCCACAATCACACATAACATGATGCCAGGTATGATATTTGTTGAATAAACCCACAATCACATATAACATGATATTTGTTGAATAAACCCACAATCACACATAACATGATGCCGGGTATGATATTTGTTGAACAAATCCACAATCACACATAACATGATGCCATGTATGATATTTACTGAATAAACCCAGAATCACACATAACATCATGTCATGTATAATAAAAACCAACGCACACTAAGCTTTGATAAAGCTGATATTTTACTTAAAATAATATTCTTTATACAACCATCACACAGATATAAAGCCAAACATGCAATGTATTTTGACATACAAACTGACAGTTAAACATATTAAAGGATCTTGTATGATATTATTATCGTTAATAAATAATAGGAAAAACATGCAAATGAGGGTCAGATATAGTACTTATACCATGACATTTCTTACAAAAACATTATTACACAGTACTTTATACTGAAATAAGGGATAATTTTGTTTATTTCAATAATCTCATACTAATACATACACATTAGTGATAGCGCATAATATTGTTTTAAAAAAAAGTCAGTTTTTCTTTTTATCATCATGTAGTATCTTAGTTTATCCGGTATGATTATTTAACTAGAATAAACATTCGCACGTACAAATGTGGGTGCTGTCTGTTAACCACACACTATTGTTATTAAAACTAGCCGTTGGCGTTTTTTGGGGGGTTTAAACCCTTTTCCTAGCACAAGACAGGTAATACATTGTGGCTAGTATAACTGGTAAATGACGAGCCAAGCAAAACCATCGTCCCGCGGAAGGTTACTGGCAAGCTTGCCCACAAATCCGTATCGGCCATGTCTAAGACTCAAAACCATGTAGAGACGATATGGCAGTGATAGGTAAATACGAAAGCTTTAGATCACTCCGATAACCGAGTCACCTCTGTTTCCGTCAGCATGTCATACAGAACTGAGACATTCCTCTCTGATACAAATACAATTACACATACAAATTTGGGGTGTAAAATATATATTATTTCGTTATAAGAACACAGAGGTACAAATAGGTTCGTCTGTTATTGTTTAACCAATTATTTGTCATATGATTGTGGTAGTTTTTGTTTATGTAAAACACACAGATACAAACGGGGGTAGTATACTATTCTGAATAACAGAAATTGTCAGGCAAACGCACAATTACAAATTATATTACTTAAACCGTTCATTAAGGGGGTGATTTTGTTCACGGCAATTATTTTCTATTCCCATGATCACCCGGGTCCATATACAGGGTATGCATATGTTTAACAGCGTACTATAATAATTCTGAATGTGTGCATTGATACTTCATGAATATTTACATATGTATTATAAAGTGGGTAGCCATTTGCTTGGAGTCAAAATGCACTGAATCTATATAAACATACGTTGGCTGTAATTAATAGTATAATGTTGTCTCTCGACATCACGCTTCCTTTCCATTTTGAACTTCATTAAACACATTTAATTAGTTTGCTATGTTGCATGCTTCATAGAGCGAAGTTCATTATATTTCCTCAGCTGTTTCGTGAACTTTATTGTTTACAAGTACACTAACTCTTAGACTAAATTACCTCGATTGTGTACAATAATCTATACACAAATGAAAGAGGAAATGTACAGTAAGGAATTATTTCTTTTTCAGATAACTACACACTAATAGAGCCGTTCGCCTTGCGAGAGTTTCTACCCAAAAAACTGGATTCATACTGTCGTTACTCGGGCAGCCTAACCACTCCCCCTTGTTACGAGAGTGTTCAATGGTTTATATTCTACGAACCGATCGAGATATCAGAAGAACAGGTACACTATCAAACATTTGTTTTAATCAAACATATCGGTTCCATATTTGATTATAACTTTTTTTTACGACCTTGTAGGATACAATTGTGGCGATGGAAATGTACTTTTGTTTATGTTAGCATTATTTTTCCCAAGAGAATACTGTGCAGATTGTGTTAGCTTTTTTTTCTTTGTAAATAGCAACGCTAAACAAACTGGTATATTAAGTTATATTTACACTCATTCACTTCTGAATTTTCGTTAATGAAAAATTCTGCAATATCTTCTTTCTGTTACATGTACCATATTTTCTTCAAAAAATATTATCACAACAATTTAAGCCAAAGTAATTATGAAGATATATTATGAGACAAATGTATGCACGTATGTCTGCTTTGAATAGAGGTAAAGAGGGTGGTTTTACCGAAAATGTAAACTTATAATTGGCTTTGTCATGCTGAGGAAATGGAAGCTATGTGCCATTTCAACGTCACATCGGATCCACATCTGTATGCATATATATATCTTCTTCTTCTTCTCAGCGATATCTCTGCACAATTTCTATTGCACATCATCGACGTGGGCTCTTGCATGTGTTGACAACAAACGCCATATAACGTCACAAAATATATATGTATGTGCGTGTGTGTGCATCTAATGACGTCTAAATGGATGGATATTTGAATAAATGAATGGCTGGATATCCTGTTAACATATAGGTGCATGTTTAATATTCGTATCCAGTCCAGGTATAGGTATAACGCATTACATGATAAACAATTGGAATCTTACGTTAGTGAAATTATAAGTATAAATCACTTAGATTATAATTTACAACCTTCAACACATTATATGTTTATCTGATGATCGATTTTTCATTACGTTTGTACGTTGTTCCCTTGCATTTCGTTTCAGCTACGTTCCTTCAGGATGGATGTCCATCAGAACCTTCCCAACGAAACAATCAGAGACATATCGGATGACTTTCGCCCGCCTCAGCCTCTTTATCAAAGAAAAATTTACTGCAGCAGCAAAGGCGAAGATTAGAAACAAGGGCATCAAACCAGGACGAATAGATAATGCATCCTGGTGAAAATGCATGTTTGTGCGGCTTTTTTGACGTTATTTTCACTTCTGACCGCGTTTATGCATTATGTGAAGAGAGTACTTTTGTTTCAATCAAACTTATCGGTTCGATATTTGATTATAACGTTTTTAACGACCTTTCGGGATACAATGGTGGTGATGGAAATGTATTTTTGTTTATGTCAGCATTATTTTATCCCAAGTGAATACGTGGCACATTGTGTTAGCTTTGTTATTTCCCCACTGGAATTGGGATAGGTTGCTGACATCAATGCATTTTTGTGGGAGAATTATTAGTCTGTCTTGCCGCATTACGACATATAGAAATACATGTATATGAATTATGACGTTGTGAATCTGCGTCGTAATACATGTTTATATTTTGGTGTAAAACTGTACAGATCTGTTTGACTAATAAATTTAAAAACATACAAGACAAAGAGTTCTTTTTGTGTGTTAAATCTCTTTCTTGGGAATATGCCTTATTGTCCATATATGAAATGCCAGTCAGAACTTAGTAGGTATAAAACTCATTATTTATAGCAAATCTCTATCAAATACTTTTTCTGACCTATTGTTAAAATTGTACAATGTTTGGTTTCTGTTTTCTGCTGAACAATGTGAGGGCATACACTTTTGAGATCGCATTTATACCTAAACGTCCCGTTACACACAGCAAAACGGATTTTAATGTTTTGAATAAACTTTGTTTCGGAAATAGTTTTCGTTTAAAACCCGTATAATGTGTTGATTCTTTTAGTTTTAATTCACTTCAAAGCATTATATCTTCTAATCTTGTTTGACTTGTTGTCATAGGTGAATACTTATAGCATAAAGTACATAACTTTCTGGATCATAGTTCAAATGCTTATACATTTATTGAAAACCTTTATTTAAAATTGTTCGCGCATTTTATAAATATTTTAATGTATAACCTAACGAATATTTTTGGTTTATTGAAATACATAAAATGTGATATTTACATTAGTAAATTCACTATGTATGTATGTATGTATGTATGTATGTATGTATTATATATATATATATATATATATATATATATATATATATATATATATATATATATATATATATATATATACGTATATTGTATTGAATTCTACTGTGTAAAGCAAACTAACTATATTTATATTTAAAATAATATCGTACAAAAGGAAAATAGATATTAATAAGTATGTATAAATATTTAAATTCTTATTGTAATGAGTCTGGATACACATGCAACTAACTTTCTAAAATGTTATTCATATGCCTGTTCTTGAAGACCATATACAATTTTGCTAGATATATTTTCAGGTACTAGAAAAACAATGAATTTTACTTGCCGTAAGAACAATTCGCTTTTACAAATATGACCATTAACGGATGGATTGACACTATTATTGCATGACATTAACGGATGAATTGACACTATTATTACATGACATTAATGGATGAATTGACACTATTATTACATGACATTAACGGATGAATTGACACTATTATTACATGACATTTATGGATGAATTGACACTATTATTACATGACATAACGGATGACATTAATGGATGAATTGACACTATTATTACATGGCATTAATGGATGAATTGACACTATTATTACATGACATTAACGGATGAATTGACACTATTATTACATGACATTAACGGATGAATTGACACTAGTATTACATGACATTAACGGATGAATTGACACTATTATTACATGACATTAACGGATGAATTGACACTATTATTACATGACAAGAAAACAGAATTAATCGAAAGATAACATCTTTACTTAGCCTTGAAACTTCATTAAAGAATGCAAGCATAACATATTCAAGTTTTAGTTATAAGAGAATCTTTTCGGCTTGTTATCACTATATCAGGATAATTGTCAAAATATTAAATATTTGTATTATGCATGTATTCAGTCAAATCAAGATTAATTTTACACATTGTGTAATTTACGCTTTGTCTGTCTTTTGTTACCACAGCACAATACCACCTCGTCGCTCTTTCCTCAGTGTTGGTTGTATATATGTGAATTTTGTACACCAAAACGTTGATGAGAACAGGATTGATCACTTTATTATGGATTACTTGAGGGGCTAAATAACGTTTTAGTTTAGTTACAAAAAAGTAATTTAAATTCAGTATGTGTATATTACTGAGGAATAGAAGCTTTCTTTACATAACACAATGATTAAAATTTGTCTTTTCTGGCGAGCTGAACTACACCTTGTATATCATTCAAATGATGTTTGATGTTATAAGACTATGTCCGCCATGATATTACCCTATACGTGTATGGACTAGGGAAAACGTTATTTTTAATTCCTCTAATGACCAATGCTGACTACATCCTTATTAATATTCATGGAGTTTGTACAACAACTTTGTCAGATGTTTTCATCTGATACGATCTATGAACGTGTCTGAGATGCTTGAAGTACTTTCATATACAAACGTGCATATTTTCCCGTTTTACTGTAATTCTCAAATTAAACTCAAACAGATGGGATTTATGACCATACTATATATATATATATATATATATATATATATATATATATATATATTTATTTATTTATTTATTTATTTATTTGGACAAAGAAAGACCAATATACAGATACAAACAGACACCTTTAGCTTAAAAATTAGAAGATAAACGAAGAAGATGAACCTTTACGAATTTTAGGAAAGAGACTATCATTTACACCATACAATATAACATCCATCACATTAACTGCATCATTTAACTCCCCCTAAAAACACTATACAAAAAGGTTTGTATTTAGCTTATAATGTAAAGGAAGAAGACGAAATCTCATCAACAGACAATCCATCACAATGCTATGCTATCCAGCAGTCTGGTTCCCTGCTTAGTATGCTCCCATGCGTTGCACTCAGCTATACTAAGCGGAATGCAACGCATGGGAGCATACTAAGCAGGGAACCAAACTATGATATCCAGCAGATCATACTCACTGTTCAAAATGACCTGTGTTAGCAAAGACTGTAAGCGAAGAAGTCAACTCGCATAAATTATACTGTCCCATAAAACACAACTATATCATGCATCATCTCTATTCTATTGGACATCCCATACACACACAATCACAAGCGGTTATCTTTAAATTAGAGTTAAGAGAAGTAGATGAAATCCCACTAAAATTCTCTCACATATTTTATATACCATTAAACATCCCATTATTCAGTCTATAAAAATCGCATTTTGTAAGCTTAGAGATGAAGCAGAGGAAATCTCACAAAACATAATATCTAAAATATTGACTATACCATCCCTCACCGATTACACCGACATAATACCATGTGTGGGCTTAGTGTGAAAGAATAGGTGATGACAGCAAACAAAACATGCGCACCTTATATACCATCCAGCATCCCATGAGATACTGTCCATTACACCAACTACATCATCTATCACCAAACACTTCATAAAAAGTCCCACATTAGTTTAGAGTGTCAGAGAAGGGGACAAAATCTCACATCATAGAACATCCTTTCCAAGAGACAAATAGTATTAATCACACCAACAATCTCAGTCAACACCTCTACAACACACTCTCCGAATCGCCTTGGTGTTAGTCTATAATTTAAATCTCACATAACATAAGCGACAAAGTCTAAGAGAGAGAGAACATATAAAACATCGCCAAGACGGATAGCAAGAGGCAGAAAAGCCTATATGATATTATCTATAATTTGATTTAATTTATATTTCATTTGATTTGGTTGTTTCTTTGTTCGTTTTAATATTTTTTCTACATGCTATTATAATACAATTTTATTTAGTGGATTTTATATTTTCCAGACGTTCAGTTGAAGTTATCGAAATCCTAAAATTAGAAAGTTTGATCTAAAGTTGACCTAGTTCCTGACACTGGTTCGTGAATAACAGAAGACATCTTTGTTTCTATCCTTTCTAAGTGTGGGATGCATATGATAAAGTCGAGGCTGTATTGGGAATACCTAACATTAGTCATGTAAATAGATTATATGTTGTACTCGAAACATGTAGTAATTATTTCGAAATTCTGGTTATACCAGTAGTTTGACCATTAGACGGGCGTCTGTTATGCACAGTAGACAGATTTAATAGTGATATTTTGAAAAATAATTTCATTTGGGCTTTAAACGCTGCGACGTAAAGGTGGTTTTCGTTTGCTGTGACAAGTTTGAGTTTCATTTTTAATTTTTCTTTAAATTAATTGGATTCAAATGATTATTCTTCCTTAAAAATGGTTGTGCTTAAAATAATTCTTTGACAAATACCATTATCGAAATTTACAAAATTGAAACAGTTATTTATTTGATGTGGTTCAGCAAAGAACTGAATATACGCCAACTCTACACAGACTACGGCATACGTCATCGCCTTCCATTTTGGATTCCGACGGAATTTGAAGTGAGATTCATTAGAAAATTATATTACTAGAACATCTAATTTTTAATTCATGGATGATTTTTGGATTTAATTATTAAAACCGTAAGTTCTATTCTCATTTTTTCATTGTTTATCTAGGGAAATAAATTATTTATTAAATTTTACACAGTTTGTTGGCTTAATCTTTTTCTTATTACTGAAACTGTTCTTTCTCTCTCACTTTCCATTGTTTTGTATTCTTCACAGTCACATTTTTCTTCATCTTCTCTACCCCTTTTTGAATCCATCTCCCCCTCTCCTCTTAGTTCTTCTTTCTCTTTCTTATGACGCACAAGAGCGCCGCGTCCATCACCCGATAACGCTAATAGTCATCTTGATTTTTGTCTCTCTTTCATGGAAGAAGCGGGCATGTTGAAAATAAATACTTATATACTTTATAGATAAAGCAAACTAATCAACACTTATAAACATTCCTATGACCCTCATCAAATCATCAACCAGAAATGTACTTTTTCCGGCAATTTTGCCTGTGAATTACGCTTTTGTACTCTATATTTCCGTTTTCTTTCATTCTTCTTTTGCTCATCAACGTAACGCAATGTTTGTCTGTCCATCTCTACAATCACTTAAGCCAGAGCGTGTCGAGATAATGTATGTAAGGGGTATTCGGGTGCTAAATGATATAGTTGGTGTGATGGATAGTATATATTAAGATGTGAGGGATCAGGTGTTTGAGAGATTTCATCTCCTTTTCGTAAACTCTAAGCTAACAAACGGCTCTCTTTTCGGATAGTGCGTGTATGTAAGGGTTGCTGAACGGAATTGAGGCGTGATCACTTTATGGCGGAATATTCATGTCAAGTGACAGACACGCTTGTGCTAACAACACCAACGTGAAGGATTTAACACCGCAGACGTCAACATGTGCATATATATATATCAATAATCATTTTGGTTACGCCAACGTCCGGTTGACGGATTTAAATGGATGTCATGTACACATTAATCTACCGAAACGGGCACTCCAAAGTAATATCCACATATTTTTCCGATACATCTTTGACACTGACTGGTGTATCCGGAGCCCTTACATCATGTACACAAGGAGTATCCGTTGTCCACGAAAGACACGCCGGTGACAGGTACGTGGTTGTCCCCATATTAGAGCACGACCGTTAGTGAGTCCATACGAATATACATCTTACCAAACGTAACTATATACAACATATGCCAAATTTGCAGTTGTTCAAACGATTCTGTATGCGTGTAAACAAGATTCATCGAGAGCATGTATTTCTGCAGCAGGCTTGGATAGCCCCATATGATCATATGAATAGGGTCCTACGCACGAAAGCCACAAATGACTTTTTAAAAAAATTTAAGTTCATAAATAATACGTTGTTTATATAAATGATAGGGAATCTTCGCAAACGGGTCATAGTTGATCCTGTCCGTGATGGTGGGTAAACATCCGTCGAGGTCTCAATACGAGTATGGTCTGTGAATCCAGTAGAATCATTGATGGTGGATTTCACAGTAAAAATAAAATAAAATTTCAAACTGACAAAACCAATCTTTGTGGGTCGACCTTGTTGGAGTTGTCTGAGCTGCCCATTTATGAATGTTACATGATCTAACTGTTTTAGCAGGATTGAGTCAAGATGTTGTACACTGAGAAATGTTTTTCAAATGTCGCTGTGGATTGATAATAGTAATTTTGACCACAATACATTTCATTACATTCAATATAAAAAAAAAACAATTGATTAGTAACACGATCACCGTCATCAAGACCTTTCCAGATACATTGCCATCGACATTCTCAATGTCGCCTAGAGTTAGTAAAGTCACTAACGAAGTCATTCAGCAGAGATTGCCTTATACAGGCAGTTAAATTCAGGCAATTGGTAGTGGATTTAAACGTGAGTGATACCAACAAAAACCTTTAACATATAATTTTGCAATGTCACAGTTCAAAGAGGTAAATGCTGCATTTGATATGGAAGCGACTGCGTGGGTGGGTTGAAGCAACATAGATTTTCAGTACTAGAATATAATACTTGAACATTAAACCTCGCAATGAATATTAATATTACAATTAAACGGGTAACATATTCAAATGATTTTGATATCACCATCTTTATATATAACCATGTATTCCGACAATCCATATTCCCGATTTAATATCTTAGTATATAGTACTACATTCGCATCCTTCGAATTAATTCTTGATCCTCCTTCCCGTTTTCGGTGATGTTCTTTTGTGAACTTTGGGGTTATAATGCAATCATGTACATCTACTATGCTATCATACTATAATTTGCAATGCATTACTACCAAGTATGTCGACATACTGCAGGTTACGTTTCAAAAACTGCTAGTTATATTGCCACATTAACACATATGCTGCCCACTGTAAAAGCTATGCTACTATTCTAGCTGATATTCTACCCATTGTCAAGCCTATTCGGTATAACTACAAATATGTTGATACACTGCCAACCCTATCATACTGCCATGTTTCCAATTATATCAGCTGTACATATATCTATCTACCAAGCGTATATTATCGAATAGACATCTTTAATGATAAAATATATACATCCCATGATTCAAAAAGTATTTACAAATATACATATACTTTTTTGGCAAAAGTCCTTAAAATACATTAGAACTTTAATATTATACGTTTTTACACAATAATTAACGGTAAGCAAAATCAAACAATCTAGTACAATTTATCGGAATTCTAAAATGTCAAGAATTAAAGATAAAATGGTGAATTCATAGGAGACATTTAAAGCAAGGACACAATTACAAATACATTTCATTAAGCAATCTGCAACTCACGCCTATGGCTGTAGTAATTTACTCGACAAATCGGCACTTCCGCTCTTTCTTATCTGTGCCCAAACTTAACACATGGTTACATATAAGCACTGAAAAACTGGTGACAGGTCCAAGGGTAAAGTTCATGAGTACGAAATATGAGTATCTCGCTGCGAGCGATCTACAAGGAGATGCATCTTTTTGTCAATCACTGTTACGCTAGGTAAAAAATCAAATTATTTAATGATGCACGCGTCTACCTAATCAGCTACATACATTCTAAAGCAAAACCAGTTTGTTCTCTTGCCTTGTTCCTGACAAGGGGGAGAAATGGAATACCGCTATCCACGATATGAAAGGTAACAACAATTTAAAAGAAAAGGAAACCAATCGCTGTGTCTAAAACAAGAAGCCATTATAATTTAATAGCAAGCATGTACTGCACCTTCAATAGAAGCCAATTGTCAAGTCATAAGGCATTTAGGTAAAGTGAGTTATGAAAGGAATATAAGATAAAACGAAATATGAAATATGAACCGAAATATAAAATATGAAAAAAATATGCAAAATGAAATGAAATATTAAATATGCAATGGAACTATCATAATTTCGATGTATAAAGACGAAAACAGTAGGAACGACACACAATGCCTTTTTATGAATTATATTTAAGTGATTGGAGAATAAAATTTTAAGAATGTTTTTATTGAATACGGATATTAAACAGCTTCTCCAAATCGAGTGTTTTATATATTTTACCCAGACCACTGACGTTACATTCTGGAATATCCAGCAGTTTTGTATGTTCGCTAAGCCACGATAAAGTAAATATACTTATAATAACGACCCTGAGCATAAATATCAAGACATCTTTGCGCAGTGAGAAACAACAAATCAAGAGAAGATAATCTACTAGTACCGGTATGTGTTCATCACAGTTATATCACTGCAGTCCGTACTTGTTCACCCTGTTTACCCTCTGAGCGGTCAAATCGGGATTATATCCCATGCATGTAGAAGCTGTCTAGGCAATTTAACACTTAGAAATTCACTCAAATAATAGGACTGTCGATTTATTAATATAGTTTGTATTACATAAAATATATGAAATGTATGTTGAAAAATAGCGTTTTCCAAATAAAAACGATTGTACAGTAGTATGAGTAGCAAGTACAAAACAAGTGAACTTTATTACCTCGTTAATGTTTTTATCAAGAAAGTATGTGATGGCACTTATATGTAATCAAACCGTAGCGTTGTAACTTTTGTTTTACACATTTATTTCTTATAGTGTATGAGAAAGAGTGTGTGTGTGTGTGTGTGTGTGTGTGTGTGTGAGAGAGAGAGAGAGAGAGAGAGAGAGAGAGAGAGAGAGAGAGAGAGAGAGAGAGAGAATACAATCAGTGGAAAGCATCATCTGTTAAAACTCTTGTATACTTTTAAATTTTATAGTGAAGCTGGTAACTTTGGTAGTTATATTTTTTTGCCTCCATTATAGTTACAAATGTTGATGAAAAGCTACACTAATATTTTATCTTCTTCAGATCCTGTGAGTTGCATATAGGATGCAAAAGTAAAAATACAGATCTGGAGGACAGATTGAGGAAAGCAGAAACAGAATTGGAAGAGAAGCAAAGACAACTGCAAGATCTGGATCTGAAAGAAATAAATATGTAGAAATTTGGATTGAACAAATTTATAGATGACGATGAAATAATAGAATTTTACACTTGTTTTCCCATTTCTCAATAGCATCAAACCTACTGCCATTAGAATGAAGAGCTTATATTGCAACACGAGGAATGACATCAACATCAGGGGACGGCAAAATGCAATGGACCCAGTGGATGAACTTTTTATGTTTTTGTGTAGATTGAGATGTGGATTTCCGATTGAAGATATGTCTGGTCGATTTAAAACTCACATGTCTTCTGTAAGTTGGAAAATAATCATGTGGACAAATTATTTGTATTTCTTACTGGGAAATATAATTATTTGGCCAAGTCTTGAGCAGGTTCAAGCACATATGCCTCGTAGTCTTTGAGTTTCAACTGTCCTACCCAGGAACCAAAATTATTATTGACTCCACATGATTATTTACAGAAAGACCCTCATTTCTAGTGCTTGCATCAAAGACTTTTTTAAACTACTAAACTCACAATACCTGGAAAGGTTTGGTAGGGATAGCCGTACTATGTGCAATCACATTTGTGTCTTCCTTGTACTCAGGATGCATGAGTGATATGGAGACCACAAAGCTGTCAGTGCTTAAACATCTGTTAAAACCAAGGGACTAAATTATGGAAGATAATGGTTTTTTTACACAGTTTTCGAATGTACTGGTGTTTCCATTGCAACACCACACTTTCTGTGTAGTGATGGACAGTTCACAGCTTCCAGGTGGAGGACAATCAAAACATTGCAAGTCTGAGGATTCATGTGGAAAGACACATTGAAAGAGTGAAAGAATACATGTTATTACAGTTTGTGGTGCATTTGACAATTTCTGGGTCAATAAATCAATTGTGGACAGTAGCAAATGTACTGACTTTGTTCAAATGACCACTAATAAAACAAAAGAAATGACATTTTGTGACATGGAAGTATCATGTAGAACTTGTAATTGAAAACAAAGATACTGAGACTTTATGAAAGTACCACATATGCTTCATTTTATTGACATTTCAATGCTAGTATTATTTTTTGACCTTAATAAAATATCACATTTCATTGGCATCTTGTCATGCAAATACCTTTTAGATGTGTAAATCTAGTTATAATTTATTAACATTTCAGTAATGAACAAGTTTTTTAAACACCTTTAGTAAAATCGTGCCATATTTCATTGACATCTTGATTTTCATGCAAATACCTTTGGTAAGATGTGTGTGTGGATATATATATATATATATATATATATATATATATATATATATATATATATATATATATATATATATATATATATATATATAATAAACCAACTACGCTGAATTTAAAATTGACAAATTATGTAAGTAAATTTTGAAGCAGTGCGACAAAGTCCATATTGGCAAATGACTTGCAGCTATTTTGCTTACAACTAAATACATAGCTTGGAGTTGTTAGAATGATTTAATAATGAAAGGCATATAAAATTCATTTTAATATATCTTACAAAACATTCATATGCATAAATACAAAAAGAAGAACTTACTAACTGAGGTATAATCTATAGCAGAAAAGATCAAGCATGTCCTTGACAGCTTGCCAAAATTCACTATCAAACAGAATAGTATCAACATGAAAGTCATTTTCCAACCACACACAAAAAGCATACCATTCCAGTCCAGTAAGTTGTAACTGCCAACTGCATTTAAAACTTGTAGTAGTAGTTGTGGTTTGTCTTTAATTTCAAGGCATCATTAGAGACGGCAAGGTACTTCAGAGATAGTAAAGTGTCTGCATCTGAACATTTGATCTCCAACAAATCTTAAGGGGAGGGGGGTCCTGTTTGGGTTGTAGACTTTACGATCAGGAGTTGCAGCAATTGACATTGTCATTCATTCTCTAGAAGTACAAATATTTTGTTTAAAAAGACAACAAACCAAAATCATACATCACAATAATTTAAAAAAGGTGGTTTTGTTTCTTTAAACAATATATTTATACACATTGGAATGTCACTTATGCAATACAAATTATTTTCCTTAATTTCTATTTCAGGTTTTAAAAAATTTGTTGTTGAAATTTATTTTAACGATTCAACTCTAATCACGTTTTTATTATTATTCTTTTCTTTGCAGCATACTCATTCTGTGCTCACAAAGCAATCCTAATTTGGGAAAATACACAGCTCTGGAAATTTTATTCGAAAAAATATGATATGGTCAAATTGTAATTTAGGCAGCATTTATGCAGATCGGAATTTCAAAGTCTCTACTGGTGGGGTCGTGGTTGGTTAAAAAGGCAGTTTGTGTCACTTTGCGCGTTTTGTAAATATTTTATTCTGACTGTTTTGGTCACAGTATTGATTGCTCATGGCTGTATATTTAAACCATAACTAATAAGAAACAAAATTCATACTTTAAATAGTTTCATTTCTCTATCGTTAACTAGTAATTTGTGTGGTGTCGAGAAAAGGGACACTTAAGATAGGACGTAAATGAACTTACGTTTAAGAGAATGGACATATCCCTCACTGTAATACTTTAATCCTTTTGTCATCTGTTCATTCCCTTAACTGCTGGAGACACCCGTGATGACATTCTCAACGAATGCAAAAAAATATCAGACAAACAGCTCAGATCGTTACTCGTTGTACAGTAGGACGCCATATATGTTTACCAATTTGCCTATCTTAGCCTCGTTTTCGCGATACATTAATATTCATTAGGATCTCATTAAGAATGGCTTGAATTGTTAAAGTTCATAGTTACAGCCCCAGCTACAGTCCCTCTTGCGTGCTATTGGTTGTCTCTCTTGCTGATAATCATATGTATTCGAAAATGAGCTCGTTCGTTCTTCTAATATTAGGTATCTCTTACAAATCAGGATAGTTTACCCAAAACAGAGAAAGACGAGAGACATGGAGAGGAATGAGAAGGAAAGAAGGGAGAGAGTGAGAGAGGCGCGCACGCGCGCGCGCGCGAGAGAGAGAGAGAGAGAGAGAGAGAGAGAGAGAGAGAGAGAGAGAGAGAGATAGGAGGAGGAGAGAGAGAAGGAATACGCAGAAAAATGAGAGGGAGAAATGCGAGGAGAGAGAAGTTAATAATAATAATAATAATAATAATAATAATAATAATAATAATGAGGACATTGTATTGTTTGATAGTGTTTAAAATGTCTCATCAAGAGGCAGAGATCCAAGATACCAACAGGGGAATAAGATCAAGATTACACCTATATTATAAGTGTACTGTGTCTGACAATGTGTTGTCCGCACATCATCCTAAGGGATGCCAGATTTTGATTTCTGGCACAGAAGAAACTCCTAAGCAGTTAGAAATTCTAGCAGCTATGAAAGCGATGGGTATAGACATGAGAAAGATTGTCTGCCTTCAAAACGCAGGACCTAAACGCTTCATGTTGTACCCGAGAGATCGAGAGACTCCCGTTCTCGAGGTTGACTCTTTCATGGTTAGAAATATTAAGATGCATGTCCATGCAGCCCCTCCTATAGAGAGGGACTTAGGACCTAAAATGGTCGAGGTACATTTTCATGGACTACCCTTCTATATAGAGACAATAGAGATCGAATCAAAACTAAAGGATAGATTTGGAGTCATAAGTAAGGGGACAAAATATGCAGATTCTTGGGGTTATACGGGGATAACGTCAGCAGTCCGCATGATTAGAGTTGAAGAAGGACAGGAAAAGAAAATACCTCCTTATTTTTACGTCCTAGGGTTTAAACTTAGAGCTTGGTACAGAGGATGTGAGAAAGATAGGAAGTGTTTCAAATGTGGGCAAGTAGGACATGGGCCATGGGACTGTGGTACGGGAGTTATTATGCAAGGTCCAACGATAGAAACTGTATCTGTGACTGAGACTCCTAAGGAAAATAATCCCAATACGTGGGCAAAGGTAGCTAGTACATCAAGATCTCAACCTATCAATTTCCCTGCCTTTACGCATTCCAATCCTTTTGAAATACTATCGCAAGAAGAGATTGGGAAACCCTCTCCGAAAGGGAAGGGACCGCGAACAATAAGAGCATCCAAAATTACTTCAACCCCAATCAAAACCTCAAAGAAACAACAACCCAAACAAAAAAAGAGAAAAGCGGAAGTTATCTCATCATCTGATGAGGAATTTCTTCCATGTAGCGAGAAATGTGAGAAAAAACCTCCTTCTCCTTCTCCTTCTCCTGCTAAGGAAGTTGTTGATGAAAACCCTCAATTAGATGGAAAAGATACTCAAACTCTTACACCAATAGATCAGGAGTCCCAACTAGGATCACCAATAGAAAATGAATCAAATGGGAACATGGACACTTTGACTACCTCAATTGAAAATGAATCAGACAATGAACAATTTCGTGACAAGCTTTTTTATTCAAATATAACCAGTGATTTCGAAATTCCGCAAAGTGAATCAGAAACAACACCAAGGGAAATTGATCCAGGTTCCCCTTCAAGTGGGGGGGATAGTAGCACTTAAAATTTTAACACTAGACAATAAATTCTATATCCATTTAAAATTAGCGGCCACCTGGAGATAGACCAAAAATGGAAGAAAGAAACTTCCTTTTAAAGTCTATAAATGTTAATGGGTTAAACAATGAAATGGTAAAAAAGCTACTACAAATAGGTGACTTTGACTTACTATTTCTTCAGGAGACACATAATGGACTAACTGACGAATTTAAAGAACAACTTGAAAGAAAGCTGGATTGTATTATAATCAAAAATGATCCAGATGGGAGAGATATAAGGGGAGGGGTAGCCGTTATGGTAAAAAATAAAGTAGGGATTAAGTGGGAAAGGATAGAGGAGGGGCTTTTTTTCAAGGGGAGGTTAATTCATTTAAAAATAGAGAAGTGTAATTTTATTAATATATATATGCCAGCGTTTGATATGAAAAGAGCCTTTGCAATACGGTTAAAGGAGTACTTGGATAACTATATTGGGGAAAATTTGATAATTGGTGGGGACTTCAACTGGATTGAGGACGAAATAGACAGATCGACAATGAAATTAACGAAACGTGACTTAGAAATTAGAGACATAATAAAACTTATTATGGAGTCATTAGATTTGGTTGACACATATAGACGGTTAAATTTAATAAGGGTGGGATATACTTTTACAAGAGGGGATAGTTCAAGTCGATTAGATAAATTTTGGGGTACATGTTTTGGCACCAATAAATATATTAATTCAGGGATTTTAGATTACCAAGTTTCGGACCACAAATTAATTTTTTTAGAAGTAGGCATAACTAAGAGAACTAAATGGGGTAGGGGTTCATGGAAGCTAAATAATCAATTATTAAATACAAAAGAATTTATAGACGAAATTAATAAGGAAATAGAAGATTTTAAAAATATAGGGAACTTTAATATAATAGACGAATGGGATAATTTAAAACTTAAATTAAAAAAATTAGCCATTAAGCACTCCAAGTTAAGGATTAGAAAATTTAAATTAGAGGTAGAAGCTTTCGAAAATTTAATAAACACAACAACAACTCAGGGCACAAAAGAAACATTAGTATTAAGATTAGGGAAATTAAAGAAAGAATTTTATAAAGGGAGAGGAATAAATGCTGGGGTATTTACTGAATTATATGAAAATGCAGAGGGACTTTATAAAAGGGAGGATTTAAGAAGGGGGGGGGAGGGAAAATTTTAGAGAAATTAAATACGGGAATGGAAATAATAGAGGACAAAACTCAAATATTAGAATATATACGAAATTACTATCAAGACCTATATACTTCACAGAGAATAGCGGACGAAGATATAGAAACATACTTACGAGAGACAAATTGTGAAAAAATTACCTCAGAACATAGGGACAAATGTGAGGAATTTATATCACAAGACGAAATAGTTGAGACAATAGGGAAATTAGGGAAAAATAAATCACCAGGGAGAGATGGACTTTCTGCAGAATTCTATAAAAAATTCTGTAAGGAATTGTCGCCAATTCTAGAATGGTTATATAACAATATTGCACTTAGGAATAGCAAAATGTCAAACACAATGAGGGAGGGTATGATAACCATAATATATAAGGGGAAAGGAAATAGGGAAGAAATTAAAAATTGGAGACCCATCTCACTCCTCAATGTAGATTATAAAATTATTAGTAAAATTCTAACAGAAAGGGTCAAAAAGTGTCTTGACCCAATTATAAATATAAATCAAACTAGTGGGCCGAAAGGGAGAAACATACAGAATAATATTTTAAACATTAGAACTATCATTGATCATATAAATACAAATGGTACGACTAGTGCTATGGTACTAATTGATCAAGAGAAAGCTTTTGATAGACTTGAACAAAACTATATAATTAAGACACTAGAAAAATTTGGTTTTGGAGAAAATTTCCAAAATTGGACCAAAATCCTGTATAATGATATAAACTCGATTGTACAGGTTAATGGAGCAAAAACGGCAAAATTTGAAATTCAAAGATCAGTGAGACAAGGCTGTCCACTCTCTATGTTATTATATGTAATAGCAATTGAAATTCTAAGTACCAAAGTTAAGAATAACCCTAACATTGTAGGGATTAAAGTTCCAAATATTCGAGAAGAAGTTAAGATGTTACAACATGCTGATGATTGCACAAACTTTATCCAAGATGGAAAATCCTATAATGAACTTATAAAGGAATTTGAAAGATTTGGAAAAGTCTCAGGTTCAAAGATAAATCCTGAAAAGACTGAAATTTTACTTATAGGAAACTGGAGGGGTAAGAAACATGGTCTACCCACTCCTTTGATTAAAGATAATATCAAAACATTAGGAATAAATTTTGGAAAAAACGAAATGGAAAAAAACCTGAAAGAAATTAAAGACAAAATTACGAACAATGTGGCAACCTGGGCACCTTTGCCAATATGCTTATTGGAACGAGCACAAATAGCAAAAAACTATATGTATGTGCACCTTAATTATAAATTAAAAACAATAGACATTAAAGATACTACACTAAAAAAGATAGATAACGAGATTATTAAATACTTATGGGGATATAAAGTACACTATACAAACAAAAATACTTTATATAAGGAAGGGGTGAGAGGAGGTTTAGGTCTCCCTCACCCAATCCTCATTAAACACACCAACATTTTGAACAGATTTAAAGAGATTAAAGAAGAGCCTAAAATAGCTTGGCAAGGGCTCTATATATATTACTTTGGTTTCTCTATGAAGCAGAGAAACGACATACGTAGGAACAATAAATTAACTAAAACTGTAGAAGTGCCAATGAAATTAAGGTATATAAAAGATTTATTATTTAAATATAGGGATGCTAAGGAATTCTGGGACACTGAAACAAACTGCACATACAAATGGCTAACAAAAGAAACAATAAATAAGGAAAAAAATAGGATAGAACAAAAAAACATAAATATTCAATGGAATAGGGCATGGGGTAACTGGACCAAACTTAAATCTATCAGGAAAAGGAGTACCCTGTTCAAATACATGCATGATGCGTGGTTAACAGGGGAAACAGCAGTGCGACGGCATATGATCGAAGTGTCGCCAAAATGTCCACTATGCAAAAAAATTTTATTTACAAAAAAAGCATGTTATTACAGAATGTTCAAAAACTCAATCTGATAGGAATACAATTATCACAAATATTACGGTAAATCAGTTATATGAAGCAAAACAATTATTATATTTGGATGGAAATTTGTCAAGTGATATTTTACAGCAAATAAGATATTTCCTTATTAAGACTATGATAGCATGCGGACCGATAAGAACTTATGGGGAAAATTTTAGATAAGGAGGGAACAGGGAACTCAGGTGAGAAAAGTACAAGCAATGAAAGAATGGGGCTATATCACATGGCGCTACGCGAAGTGGACAGGCCCGTGCAAGAGTTGGGAACAAAGCTCACCTAGAGACATTTACATTACAACAAAACATGGATTAGATAGATTATATGTTTAAGTTTGTTTTTCTTAAGGGAAGCATGCTATCATATAGAAATCACTGGTTAGTATATGTATTTACTCTGTGGAGATCATTAATCTACACAGAAAGCCCGTTTTAAGGGAATATAAACAATTTTGGAATAGAATAAGGACTTAATTATAAATAAATAAAGATTACAAATGGATCGAAAAGGGTGAAGTGCGAAAAATAATAAAAAAATTGCACGAATCCCATTTCGATTAAAGTAATCTAGTATATAAATAAGGAAATTACAAACATGGAACATCATAGAACAAACAGTAAAACAATAGGGTGTTTTATTTTTAAGACACCATGTTTTGTACTAAATTCAAAATTTTTGAACTTATATGATTTTAATGGAAATAAAGTATGTATTGAAATAAATACCGTTTTTAAAGGTATTTATATGGTTAGAAAAACTGGGACATTTGACAAGAATGGCTATCCTAACAAATATATAATATTCATATGAATATAGCATCATACATATAGCACAACACAAATAGCAGACACAGGATTTAGGAGACCCCTAGCCAGGGTTAACTTTATGAAATAAGACAGAGACCCATGATGGACCTTGTGGTTCGGGTGAAACTGTCATAGAAGAACACTAAGGGAAAATATCCTCCTATTACCATATAATCCCGATGGGAAAAATTAAGGTTAGGATAATTTAAATGAAATTTATAAAAAACACATAACTACATATCGGGGGGAACACACACCTACATGAAACCTTTCTAGTTGTTTCAATAGGGGGAGGGGGCATCTGTCTGGTGCCCCCCCCCCCAAAAAAAAAAAAAAAAAAAAAAAAATATTTCAACGGGCAATTCATTCCACGTTGCTGAGTCCTGGTATGCCAAAGAGCATATGACTTCATTTTCACAGTGGGAATAATGAGTATATAATTATCAGAAGAGGAGCGTAAGTATCTTGCTGGTGTATACACATGGGTGAGGCCGGAAGGGAATGGTGGACTTGAGTCCGTCAGGTAAAACGTACCACAAGGAACAGATTTTGTGTTTGATTCTGGATTGAAGGGATAGCAAGTGTTGGGTACAGAGCAGAGAGGAAGTGTGCTCTGATCGTGGCACTCTAAAGATGAACTGGACTCTCTGCTCCTAGAGTTATGGAATAATCCATTTGCGATACTGGTCAGGGAGATATGGCGCCTCGTAACATTCTCATGCCCATTTCTATACAGGAGACTAGTAACTGCTATTTCAGTAAACTGTGCTAAGTAAGAGATTATAGGTATTTTGCTGCTTGCTAGATGTTTGAATGGATAAATTGTGGGTTTTCTTTACGAACTGTAACTATGCTGACAATTTCTGCATAGGATAAATCTAAATTTTCACAATTTATCTGTAAATGCTTTCCTTGTACTTTATTTTACTGCTATGTTTGTATAATAGCGGTTTGCTTGAACATCAACAACTGATAAACATACTGACACAACTACTCACATAAGTACATTTCCCATCACGACGGATGGGTTATATTAATGTTAACGATCTAATGCTTGCTATTTTAGTCTACAATGATAGCAAACTGCGTTTTTAATTAAGAAATTTGGTAAAAGTAAACATTATTTATTTATTTATTTATTTATTTATCTGGTGAAATGGACGTTCATTATACAAAACAACTCATTAATTAAATGAGAATGTGAAATGGTTTCCTAAAGACAACATAGCGCTCAAAACTATCTTTGTATTTCAAATCGGAATTTATCTGTTCCCACCCAATGCTTTGCCCTTGAAAAAAGAGTTAAAATTTCAGACCGTATATTTCCTATTCCTCGCGAAACTAGCTGTTTTATAACTGTTGTGAAATCTTACATTGACCCAATCATTTCCACACCTGATGGACTTCACTGTTCTTCGATCATAGACTGGATTACGCATTCCACATCTGCACCTGCACATGCATTTGGTACTAGTAACGTTAAATTGTACTACTACTACTACTACTACTACTACTACTACTACTACTACTACTACTACTACTAATGATAATAATAATGATAATAATAATAGTAAATACTTTTGCTCAATACCTATGGCTTGAATTGTCATTTGAAAGATTACTTTTTTTTAGGTATACATGCTAAATATTTCGTATAGAACTGTTCTATGTCGTTCCTTTCGCCAATAACTTCATAGAGAATTTTAGTCGGAGCCGGAAGATGCATCTAAGAACACTTCTAGGCAACAAAATAATAAAACAACAGGAGATAGAAGACCATATAAACTGAACTATGTGCGAAAATGTTAGCCAGACCTCAAACCTGAAGTGTCCATTGGACGTGAAAAGTGAAATCAATACAACACATGTCAAGTATGTGCAAAATTGTTTAGTCACAAGGGGAATCTAAAAAGACACATGAAATTGCACCATGTGGAAAAGTCATACGAATGTACAGTGTGTAGTAAAGGATTATGGACGTTTCGCCCCGTGGACGTTTCGGCCCAGGACATTTCGCCCCACTTCAATGGACATTTCGCCCCACTTCAATGGACATTTCGCCCCACATGGTTAATGGACGTTTCGCCCCATGGACGTTTCGGCCCACATCAATGGAAATATCGGACATTTATAAAAATTCACTACCATTACACTATTGTCTTCATTTTACTTTAGGGGCCTACCGTTAAGATTTAAATTATTAGATTTCAATTACATTCAGCATGCCGTTATATCAGACAATATTTTCCCTTTTTTCTTCATTTATCTAATAAGATTGATCAGAAATTAATCTATCGTTTACAGTGATCAATTTCTATACGGCAGTACTTTTATTTTCGCTGTTACACAAGTTTTATTTTCGCTGTTACACAAGCTGATGAAAACCATTTTTTTTACCGTTTGTAGGAAATTGACATATCGCCACTTATCAATCATGCTGTTCGTTTACCCAATCAGCGAGCGTAATTTTTTTTTAAGATCGGTTTAATTTGCTTTTCATCTCTTGCCATTTATTGGCATTGTTACTTTGGATTTTTTAAAACTAGCTATAAATCTGATCTAATTACTCGACTGAACTGCTGACAGAAACAGTCCAAATTAATGTACTTCATTTCTCTATCCCGAAGGTTCTTCATTACATCTTTTCAAAGCTGTGCACATAATAGCCCGACATATCGCGAACAAGGAGAAACACGGGGGGCGAGAAATGTTAATTTTAATTAACAATAACGAGATATAAAAATGGTTTCTGAGATTTATTTTTTTGAAATATGAGGCATGTATTTGTATTTTTAAATCAACACATATAACTAGTCAAAATTACACTTCAATACAGGTTAGAAGTGTCATATGTGATGTGTGTGGTCGACTGTTTATTCAAAACGGGCAGTTGAAGCAGCACTTAAAACAGCATAGTGGAATCAAACCGTACAAATGTGATCAGTGTGGTAAAGTGTTTGCGCAGAATCGGTATCTTAAAGTGCATGATATGAGTCATTATCGAGAAAAACCGTACAAATGTGAAACATGTGGTACAACGTTTAGTCAGAATCAGGATCTGAAGTTACACTTGAGAATACATAGTGGAGAAAAACGGATTATTGACGTTTCGCCCCATGGACGTTTCGGCCCAAGACATTTCGCCCCATTTCAATGGACATTTCGCCCCACTTCAATGGACATTTCGCCCCACATGGTTAATGGACGTTTCGCCCCATGGACGTTTCGGCCCACATCAATGGAAATATCGGACATTTATATAAATTCACAACCATTACAAAATGATCAAAAATATAATGTAATGAGAGAAATGACACACACCAGCAAGCATAAAAATAAAAAAAATCCCAAATTCTGTCTCAGTATAATGGTAATGCAAGAAACGACACACATCTGCAAGCATACAACAGCAAAAATTCCCAATTAAATTTAATATAATAAAACAATGACAAATTATCATTGTATTGATTGTATCCAAAAAGAAACTATAATAATAAAACATGGGTAATTTGATTTAGTGGCTGTCCCTACACGGAAAACTGTGACATTTTTTTGTTCAAAAATATTTTATAAAGTAAACAAACGACATACGTTTGTCGAAAACATACACATATAAAACAACTTTTTATAAGTAGGGGTGCATTTGTCTGGTGCCATACAGAAAAAATGTTCTGGCGTTCACTATTGCTCACAGCAAGTGTTAATAGGACTTAATTACAGCCAGGTAACTTCTTTGATCTTCATAGTTAAATAATCTACTAAATGTGGTATCAAGGTAATTAAGCTGCTGCCAGGGTTTTGAGTAAGTCGTGTTAGCTTTTATGAAAAGGAAATTACAATTTAGCACATATGTTATGGCGTTCACTAATAACTAAAATAATGACATATAAATAAACGTTTGATCTTAGTATATAAAAATCTGAGTTGTAGGATAAAAATTAGGATTTTTCAAGTGCATTGTCCAACAGATAGTTTGTTATAGAAGCTCGTGCATGTGTTTGCATGGAGATGTATCAGTGGCTCTATCAATTGCAGTATTTCCTTTTCTTGGTACTAGTTGTTTTAAAATCACGTAAATCAATAGATCGAACCATGTCTTCGTGCATTTACTGCAGAAAACCAGTTACACGTCGCCAGCAAGCCATAGATTGCGATATTTGCGGCCTATATGGCAGCACAGAGCATGTGGAAATACTGGTAAGTTTATTTATTTATTTCTACATCATAGATCATTCCGTAATTGAACGGGCATAACAAAATAAATACATTTTTTAAATAATAATTGTATGTATCTAGTGACCTTTTCTCGCATGTTATGGTTCGTGTTTCAGTATATCCAAATGTCTTTCAAAATAAATGTTATCATAAGACAAATATAATTAAGTAACTGATACTACGAAATGGTTTCTATTTACAGGTTTATCAAGCTACAGGTATGGTCTTCTTAGACGTAAAAAGATATCTTTTCAGTTTATGTGTGACCTGTGCAGTTCTAAACCTGAGGTAAGATTTCAATACAAACGAAATATTTTAAAAATAAAGACATGCTACAGTAGCTGATTCCCATTCGCATTCGATGTATTTAAGCTACGGTTAAATAAAAATTGAAAACAAAACGTGGAACGCTGTCTACTTTCTCCCTATCACAAATGCTGGTAGATTAGTAAAAATAATGTTTCTTGTATCAAATGTTTCGTTGTTTTTTCTTGGGCTACACGTTTTAACATTAATACTGTTTACAGGCAGATGGCTACTATGTCGAAATGGACTTAAGCGGCATACCAAATACATTTGCCAGATTTGAAATGTATACCGGTACAGCACGGGGGCCGATGGAGAGCACGAGAAATTCGACGTCGATTTCTATCAAAAAAGATGATATTTCGACAAGGTGAATGTTATTTTATTTATTAAAATCGTACGGGTGCTTGCATACGTCGTTATGTGTAAATACCATATTCGGTATAGTCCAACTTGGTTTTATATATATATATATATATATATATATATATATATATATATATATATATATATATATATATATATATATATATATATATATATATATATATATATATATATTTGATTATATGACATTTTCTGACGAGTTAATACATATTTCTAAATACAGGCTGGATAGAAATAAACAAGTGAACGAGTTTACGGTCAACAATGATGCTGCATCAACATTTGCAGCCGACATCTCTTCATTTGACGTTGAGCGCCCACACAGATCTTTGACACCAGAAGAAGAAGAAGCGTAAGTTTAAAAGCGAAGCGGAGCGGACAAGAAAGCGCAGAAATTCGAAACAATTTATTTCAGTAATATTGATGTACATAACTAATTTTTGTGCGTGTAAAATATACTTTTTTTTGTTGATAATCACGATTTTTCTCCTTTCCTCAGGTCAGTTAGGAATAAAACTGTTTATGGAGAAGTGGCAGTGCCAGTGGATTCTGAGGATAGTATAACCTTTGAAGTAGTAGCTTCAGGATCCACTCGAGGAAAAAGGAAATTAATATATAGTGCTGGATATAGTTTTGTTGTTAAGCGTGAGCTAAAGAATGGAACCATCGAATGGCGTTGTAGCGTGCGTGGGAAGAATACGCAATGCCCTGCAACCGTGCGACAGACAGAAGCCGACTTTTTGCCAAGTCATCAGAGCCATAGCCACACTGCCACTCCTGGGTTGTTAGCAGCCGTTAAAATCAAAACCGAGGTATTTTGCAGAACATGATTAATCTGTATAAATACTTGGTCTATTCTATCAATATATTATTAACATTATATGTTGGTTAAATTTTAATCAATTTACTTATAATTAATGTATGCTAAATCCAGAAATATCGCTTTATTGTCTACATTAAACGAGATTATGTTGATCTTCGTCTTCCAGTCGTTCTGCTATATTAACTATGCAGTATTGAAAAGTTATACTGTGCCAATAATGACAAAATTTCGTCACTGATATATCCATACAAATATCTGTCCATACATACATACATACATACATACATACATACATACATACATACATACATACATACATACATACATACATACATATACTATATACAATTTTGTTTTCATTTAGGCCAAGTTATTAGGGAAAGATAATTTGTTTGAAACAGCCCATGCACTGGTTAATGAGGCTATAGAAGTTCATGGAGAACCATTACAATCTGAGGCATCCAGGGTTGCTGAGACGAACCTAGTTAGAATGGTCAACCGGACCAGGTCCGCAACCAGACCAGAAGATCCCAGAGATCTTACATTTACTGTAAGTGAATGAATTTTTTCTGTATAAAATCTGTGGTTGCATTGTATTTTAACATTTTTTTCTCTATATATATTAATTCGTACTCTACGTGTTATTTATTTCTGTTTATAACATTCTGCCAAGTATTATCGAGCATTCTCTTAAAGAACCGTTCTGTTTCTTGTATCTTTATAACTCTCTCTCTCCCTCTCTCTCTCTCTCTCTCTCTCTCTCTCTCTCTCTCTCTCTATATATATATATATATATATATATATATATTCCAGCTTGACGACGGATTTCTTAACACGACCATCAGTGAACCGTTCTTTAGATTTGGTGTCGTCGTTGGCAGGAAGCGTCACCTGATCTTTGCCACTAACAAACAGCTGGAGTTTCTCGGAATGGCCAAAACATGGTATATTGATGGCACATTCAAATTAGTAAAGAAGCCATTTTATCAACTGCTATCTATACATGGATTTGTGAGATCAGGTGTTGACTTGAAGCAGATACCGCTGTGTTTTTGCATCATGTCGGGAAAGAAGACGAGACATTACAAAAAGGTGTGTGTGTGTACTGAGGATGAGAGAAGATTATGATAATTACTTTAATAAATTAATGTGTAAAATAACGAACAGTATTTTATCACATAAAATATATTTTCAATTTATTTATCCTAAATATACACGTCCAGATCAAAAAGCGATTTAGAAAATCGGTTATCAAATTAATTATTGTACAAGCAAATAAAAGACACTAAACTATACTGAATTTCAGTAAGTCCATGAATAGTTTTACTTTTTCCCTTCCATTTTCAGGTTTTTCAGTCAATCAAGGACCTGTTGCCTGAATCGAAAGTAACTTCATTTGTTGTTGACATCGAAAAAGGTCTTTGGCAAGGGATCAGAGCAGTTGTCTAATGTTGTAGAGCGCTTAGAGCTTCTAAAGATTAGGCGCTCTATAAAGTCCTCATTATTATTATTATTATTATTATTATTATTATTATTATTATTATTATTGTTGTTGTATTTGTATTTCAATTTCTTATTTTAGTAGCAGATGTTTTACTTAAATGCATTTTTAAAAAAATCATAAACAGTTACTGTTTAGAAGTATACTTTTGCACATCACAACCTATATTGAAGTGTAATTTTAACTAGTTATGTGTGTTGATTTAAAAATACAAATACATGCCTCATATTTCAAAAAATTAATCTCAGAAACCATTTTTATATCTTGTTATTGTTAATTAAAATTAACATTCCTCGCCCCCCCCCCCCCCCCCCCCCGTGTTTCTCCTTGTTCGCGATATGTTGGGCTATTATGTGCACAGCTTTGAAAAGATGTAATGAAGAACCTTCGGGATAGAGAAATGAAGTACATTAATTTGGACTGTTTCTGTAAGCAGTTCAGTCAAGTACCGTAATTAGATCAGATTTATAGCTAGTTTTAAAAAATCCAAAGTAACAATGCCAATAAATGGCAAGAGATAAAAAGCAAATTAAACCGATCTTGAAAAAAATTACGCTCGCTGATTGGGTAAACGAACAGCATGATTGATAAGTGGCGATATGTCAATTTCCTACAAACGGTAAAAAAAAATGGTTTTCATCAGCTTGTGTAACAGCGAAAATAAAACTTGAGTAACAGCGAAAATAAAAGTACTGCCGTATAGAAATTGATCACTGTAAAGGATAGATTAATTTCTGATCAATCTTATTAGATAAATGAAGAAAAAAGGGAAATATTGTCTGATATAACGGCATGCTGAATGTAATTGAAATCTGAGAATTTAATAATTTAAATCTTAACGGTAGGCCCCTAAAGTAAAATGAAGACAACAGTGTAATGGTAGTGAATTTTTATAAATGTCCGATATTTCCATTGATGTGGGCCGAAACGTCCATGGGGCGAAACGTCCATTAACCATGTGGGGCGAAATGTCCATTGAAGTGGGGCGAAATGTCCATTAAAGTGGGGCGAAATGTCTTGGACCGAAACGTCCATGGGGCGAAACGTCCAGGTACCGAGAAAAACCATACAAGTGTGAAGAATGTGGTAGAATGTTTGCAAGAAAAGAAAGTTGAAGGTACTTTGTGAGGATACTGATTCATTGTACCACCCTGCCGTAAGTGAAATAGTCCTTCATACCTTCACAGTAGTGTCCAAACTCCTACACTAAAAAGATGACCGTCATGAATATTACAACCATCACCAGGGTTTTCAGTCACCCAAACCCATAGGAGCTGAATCGATACTTCAATATCAGAGTGAACCAACCTCTCCTACTTTTTATCACAGCTGACAAAAATAAGTCAGTGAATATGTGTGGACATGAGAAAGATGATGATGGAAATATTGCAGACTCAGGGATATTAACAATTATACAAAGCAGCTGCAATATTAAGACTCCGTTTAATCGTTACCAATTCCAGATCAATTGATAATAGAATAACTTAAGTTTGGTTACGGATTAAAAGTGACAAAACTAACAAAAGACTTGTTTTCTTGCAAGCATGTCACATATTACAACAATTATTACTTGTGAGATATTTTGAATATTTTACAGGATTTTAATATCTATTGGGATCTCCAGTACATTTACAAAATCACTACTTAAAATATAGAAATCCTAAAGGAATCTTAAAGAAATCCTTTAGGGATCGCAACGTAATCTTATAGAAATCATATAGCTAAGGTTCCTATAATATTCCTACAAATGTCCTAGGCATAATCCAACTAATCTGCATATGAATTACCAATAGGCTTATGGGAGGAAATTATCACATGAATCGTTTTAGTTTCCTACGGAAATTTAAATGGGATTCCTATAGGAAAGTTTGGTGGGGGAGCTTGTCCATCCTTCCATCAGTCACACCTTCCTTGATTTCAATAATAATAATAATAATAATAATAATAATAATAATAATAATAATAACAATAATTATAAAAATATTAATTATATAAATTATAATAATAATAATCATAATCATTAAAATATTAATAATAATAATAATAATAATAATAATAAAATAATAATAATAATAATAATAATAATAATAATAATAATAATAATAATAGAAATAATAATAATAATAAAAAGAAGAAGAAGAAAAATAATAAAAATAATAATAGTAAGAGAAATAATAATAATAATAATAATAAGAAGAAGAATAAGAGAAATAATAATAATATAATATATTGGGTATTTTCTAAGTATAGATAAATATAAGTTGCATATTAAAAGACTGATTCTTAATCATCTAGATGATAACAATGCCTCTCTGAATAAATCAAGCAGCTTAGTTACCAGGATTACTTAGGATGCATTTGATTATAAGGCTCTGACTGATCCCACAGTGATCAAGAATACAATGTACAAGGAACATTTGGAATTTTAACTGACACCATAATTTACTGTATAATAATCAAATAAACCATAATATAACATAGATACATACTGTGATTATGCATGATTGATTGAGTGGTTGTATTTCTGCAGTGTAGCAGTACTCTTAGACTATTAAAAATCATAAAAAAAAGTTATTTATAGGATTATGTAAGGAACAATACATTGAGTATTTTTGCAAAAATTCTAAAATTAAATTGTTTTACATAATTTATACGCATTTAAAAATAACATTATTAGTAGAATTATCTGTAAATGATTTACGAACCTGTTATTGAGCTAGAGCTCTGATGTAGACAGGTGAGAGGGGGTGGGGACTTCATTGCTTCTTGTATTTGGAGCCCCTAGTGTGGGGTGAGTGAAGATCAAATGTCAAATGCATGCATCTTGGTTTGACTTTTCTGGATATGTTTTAAAGCTTGCAAGTAGCTTTCTGTGAGTTGTTGGTTCATTCCAAGTTATTCCTGGTTTATTCTACCACCAAATGTACCTGCTGCCGTAAGTAGCATATCATGTGCTGAACAATGGGATTAAATCCCAAAAAAGAAAAACATTCTGTCAACACTATGGTGGCCATGTTTTGTTTAGGTCAGTTTGATTCAATTTGAATATAGATTTCTGGTGTCAGTATCCCAGAATAGTACAAATCAAATTGAAATCTTTGAATAATAATGACTTGATCTTGCTTTTAACAGATTAATCTCGTTGCCAGTTTGAATGCCATATTTCCAGTCACATTTGTTTATAATAATGACTTGATCTTGCTTTTTAACTGATTGATATCATTACCAGTAATGAATGCCAAATTTTCAGTAAGATTTTTTATCAAATGTTTAATATAAGCTTCTTTTAAAATATTTTCACATGAATTCAGCAAAAGGCACAAAATGTGATCTCAACATGGCGTAAAATTAGGGAGATTGTTTTTATATGATGTGTACATAAGCCTGGTTTTGTGAACGGTCAGCTGTTGTATAAGAATATATCAGGTCTACTTGGACCTCTTGTTACCATGAATGAGGCCAACTGTTTTCGACTTTTGAACACACTTAGAATATATACCTATTATTTTATTAGGACCTTACATAGATTCAAGCACAGTGAGATCTCATAACATTCTCTGGATTACATTCTAATTCTTCCATACTGAGAATGGTATGATCCTTTAACATTTTCTGTTTTCTACGATATTTCAAGCAATCTCCACACATGGCCTCTTTGCATATTACACAGAACCCTTCAGCTCATAGCAGCAAAGGGGGGAGCGACAACGACCATGGCATCTTCAAGCATGCCTTTTTTACGATTTCGAGGAAGCCTTAGTTTGCCAATTCGACGCTTGTCCGATTCACTTTTCGAGGAAGCCATAATTTTCCGAATAGATGCCTATAAAAAGTTGTCCGATTCGCCCCCTCTGCTGCTGTTTTTAACGTTGAATTAGGATTTTCAACATCGTTGAAAACACGTCTAAGCGTTGAATTTGATCAGATTTCCGGGTTATTTTAAACGGATATTGTTTTTAATTCCGCATAGGCCCCTATATTGGTGTCTATCTATCTATCTATCCCTTAGTCTTGGCGACCATTGGGGAACCACTGATGACCTGACAACCACCTTCCTTCCTACATAGGTTTATGAATCGTCAAAAAGGAAATAAACAGTATGTAAACATGTTTTAACAAAAATCAACAAAAGCAATGTAATGCAGTACATGCAGTAATGAAATTATGGATATAGTTATATTCCTTATCTGAAATGGATTTAATGTAACTTTGTACAACTCTTACATAATGCAACAATCACTGTTAGTTATGTTGTTTATTTCTAAGCTGTAGGTTAGAGTGGGTGCTCTGGACTATTTCTTGCGTCGAGTCACTCAGCCGCAGAAAAAGAGTTGTCTTTTTAACCAATTTTGCAAGGGTATTCACAAATCGCCTTTAATGTTGTGAAAATATATTTTGATCTTAGTGCAATTAATTCGACTATGAGATCATCACTGGTTTCGTCCTTGAACGTTCCAACAACCTGTTTTTTTATATGAATTCGGCTATGAGATCATTGGTTTCGTCATTGAACGTTACAAGAACGTACGGAAATGCGGGTGGTCATCCTCTGACTAATCACTGCGGTCAAAGTATTCTCAGAAATCGAATATATCCTGGTAAACATCTGTTTGAATTTCTTGCATGAAGGAATCGTCATCCGTTATAAGCTGACTAGGACAATCTCCGTACATTGACTATATAAATCCATAAAGAAAATCGAGCATGATCATTTTCGAATAATAAAGTACAGAGGCTCCAACGTAAATGCGCTTATCCATTTATGCTTCGTTTTTCATTCTCGATGTCCGTGTTAACTTAGGTTCTTTGCGATGTATTGAAGTCTGTGTATGTTTTCATCCACTGAACCTGATTAAACCTGAGTACACGATGAATTTTATCAAGCACCAGTACGTTCCTCAGTGCCTGATCTAGATTAATAAATCATCCCCCCCCCCATCCCCTTGATGATTCAGGTAAGGGACTGAACTCCATTATACTTGAAAGCTCCGAATATTTGCTGAACACTTTTCACTTAATACATCGGTGTAAATTTTTATACACTTACCGGAATTTCTCGTGTCTGTAGAGCTACGGTCGGCTGAAAGTTTATTTTTTTTTTTTGGGTCACATTACCGGCATTTGTCTAAGGCTTGTTCCTGAATAATATGCACGCAGCAAAATTGCGCATTTTAATGAGCTGGCGTCATCATACCCACATATCGTCCATCAGTATCACCACAAATTTGGGGAAGGGATTGATTTATTGGACTACGCCTGATTCAGTAAACGGTGACGCATGATGTCATTGGTCTTGTTTCTGACACTGGATATAATTTTTGAACCTTGGTGTCTCTAAAGCAAAACTTGTCCTTTTGCTCTAGTTGTTCCTGAGAGAGCATCTCTTTGGAGACTAACAGTTGCTCAGTGCAAGAAGGCATAATTCTGTTGATCATGTAATTGTTGTGGGTATGTCAAGTCGACTTCGACAAAATAGGTAAAATCTTCCACATAACCCATAGCACGTTCCTACATAGACCCGTTCCCCGATATCCATTGAAAATCCAACAGAATGTGATGATTTTCATCCTGTTTCCTGAAAACATCTATGTGCATTCCGTTTTTTTTTTCTGTCTTTATGAGCTTCTCGAACTTGCCAAGAACATCATTTATTTCCTTTCTATAATACACTCTATAAACAGGATGTCATCAGTTTACTACGTAAATGCTCGTTGATTTATTATGGTTGTAGGGTATGATCATTCTTATTTAATTATTTATCTAATGCGGTGATTAATCACTATGATAACCATGATGCTCAACTAACTCATCAATGAAATCTCGATATATATCAATTCTCATGATACCGCCTTGAAATAACCGCCTACAGATATCAGCTGCTACATTAATTATTTCCGGTGAGTTATTTCCAGCTCGTTTCCCTCCGATGAGAACTTCTAATCGTTATATATCGCTGAGAATATTACCAGTACATTGAATATATACTTTCTAATTGACGCTAATCTTTCCCTCGCTAATTTATTCGTTAAAGCTTCGTTTACTATCATTAAAACAGTAAAGCAATTTCCAATTAATATACGATGTAGTGATTTTGTCATCATCAAATGATTTCTACGTTTTAACCCGACTCAGATAGACATGCATCAGTGAAAATTACCCAAGAATGACAAAAATCCCACTCACTAAAATATTTTTCAGTTTCACTACAGGCAATTTACTTCCTTGTTCCTTGATCAAAGCTGGTATTGATTACAGTTCAGCGCACATACCTTCCATTGTATTTGCAACATCTGTCAATGCAGTGATGTATTTATAGCGAGAATTTTACTAACGCGCTATACATGTCAAATCGTTAGCTATACAACCAGATGTAACTAAGGTTTTTTTTTTCATTTTCTTGAATTAACGCTCGTATATGTCTAATCTTCGAATTAAACTCCTTTTTCAATTCATATTCCCGGCCCAATTCTCTTCGTATTCCTTCCACGATAGTAAATAACGGGACAAACACACTAACGTCACTACAGAATGCAAGAGAGTCGCGAAAAGAATTCTGGATTTTTTTTATAAATGCATACTTCTTTTGCAGCATATATTTGTTAGTTATCATACCGTATTCTATATCTTGAAAGTCAGATATAATTTGGTCAGGGTTTAAATTATCAGATAATTTAATCTCTTGTTTTTTTCAATTTTGAAATCTCGGATATAATCTTATCGATATTTTCAGAATTCATTTTATATAATTATATATATTTCTAAAATAAAAAAAATATATATTTTCAAAAATGAACCCTGTCCGTACTAAGGTGCTTGGCCATCTTAGTACGTCCAGAGATATTATGCGATGATACATGATGATATGTGAATCATGTCCGTGTCAAAGTGTATTATTACATTTTACTCACATCCAGAGATTATGTGATAATATAGAAATATATATTGTAAACCCCATTTGGGTGCCTCAGGTGTATTTTCATCGGAGGCCCCAGAGGTTATATATATAAGACAGCACATCTAATAGGACTCCCTCAGGTGTATTTTCATCGGAGGGCGCCCAGAGGTTATACATATACGACAACACATCTCATAGGGTCCAGTCAGGTGTATTTTCATCTAACTGGACCCAGAAGTCATGAAACGTATTCCCTTAAGAGTAGGTCTAATTCACCAAATAGCGGGTTAGACCCACAAGAGGATACGTTGGATGTATGGACGTCACAAGGTAATTATATACATATATACAAGCAACCCCAATTTCGAGTTTTATGGCGGTTGTACAATAAATGACGTAAATGGTTTAGTATTATATGCACAATGAATGAATGAATGGATCAATGAATGAATTGATGGATGATAATTACGGGCGGGTCTACATTCATATGTGACCAATCATACAACCCAGATAAAATCCCAGGTTGTATGGATACAAAAGTATCCACACACCGGATAGTGTGTGTGCTGTATGATTAGTTCACGTATGATTTTCGACGCTAAAGCCTAATAATATAACAGACGATATGGTATATAAGCTGGTTATACATGAAAGCCGAACATAAAGGTGTGTGATCGCTTTATCTTACATGTGTTTAATAATGATTATTAACAGCATTTAAGCAAGACAATACTTGAGAAAAACACTAAAAAAAAATACAACTGTTTGTAACTGTTTTTCCTACAAAAACAGATAATTGATTATCTCCGCTGAGAATCATGACAATTATAAAAGCCAATCGGAAATCGATGACACAGTGTTTCAAAAAAGCTATTGAGATCTGTAACTCTTTCATAAGCCACACATACCCAGACGAGTTATCTCCTTTGGTGTTATAACGAATAATACAAAATGGAATTCAAGCATATGTGAACTTAGTGCTATTCTTAAAACGCTTTGAAAAAGCCGATCGGGTTATTCCCTCTGCAACATATCGTACGTAGGGAATACAAATATTAAAATACCTACCGGCTTGATTAATTGATTGAAATACAATTTCTTCATTAGTTGCTGTATTAAATGATCTTACAGGTCTCTTCCCATTTGATACAAGTGCCAGTTTTCCCAGATGTAGTATTCTCACTCTGTGTAACAACTCGTAAATTGTCCAAGGAATTATCAGTCTTAATATTATCTATGTGATCAATAACAAAACCATACTCGATCAATCCGTTATATACCTCATACACGAAGCGGTGATTAGAATATTTCTTATTTCCACCAAACCTCAAATACCCCATACCATTGTCAGTACCAACTGGCTTTTTCAGTCTTCGGTGTCTGACAATACCATCACGGGACGCCTCATAGTTTACAATCACAGGGTTTGGTCGGATTTCTTGGTTCATTTATATACAATACTATTATTTGTCTAATTAATTATTTGGTTGAATTATTACATTATTTGAGAATATTTTAATGTAGTTCTTAAGGTGTTCTTATAACTCTGTCAGGGACGCTGACACAGTCAGGGTCAGACTCATTAATGGAGTTTTTAGCTCTCTTATCATAATAACGCTTCAACTCTCTGTGTCGTTTGCCACCACAACCGAGACACAACTGTGATTTTCCTCTCACTCCTACCCCACATCTTATGCAAGCGACCGGGCCAAGACTTCCGTTACGAACGCTTTGCATATGATATCCACAGAATTCCTTTCTGCATAATTTATTACACGGGGTTACTGATCCAATCATAAGCCATTTGCAATGATTCATTATATATAAATTCTCTATTTAAATACTTGTTTTAATTATAATATGAAGGGGTTCGAGAGATTATCAAACATTACGCCTTGGAAAAATGCTTAATTCAATCTCGATAGAGTCTCCGTAGCACCAAATAATCTAATAGGTGATATAACCATGATAGGTAAAATTTGTGATTGTTTTAATGAATTCAAGCATGATGGATCACCTCACTGTTGGTCAACATTTCGAATTGATGGTAGTGTTGATGCTACCATGAACGACAAAAGAGCAGACGTGATATTCTCACATCTTGGGCGAAAAAAGTATTTTTTTAGAGTAAAATTAATTATTCGTTCGGAAAACCGAGATTGGATTATCAGAGATAAATTCGAACCAATCTTGAAGGATAAAAGAACGGTCACTGTGAGTCAAGACTCCAAACCAGGAATTCTGACTGGAATTGACAAACCATACTACGAGAGATCTTATCCTGTAACAGCAGTTGTTTATGGAATCTATCCGTTAAATGATAAACCGAGTATTGAAAAACTAAAACCCATGAAACTGTCGTCGCTGATTTTATCAACGAGAATGAATTTTGTAGCAGAACGAAAAATAGAACACTTCACAAATGCGTTGCGTGGAAACGAATTGATTGATCTAAGACGCAAAAAATATAAATAAATGAATGGGGGTTAACAGTGAAATAGAGTGGAGCAACAACTCAGGATATAGCCAAATTAGAAATATCATTAAGATTCCCAATAACCGTAGCGACGATAACCGACGAGATATTATATGAATCTAAATATAAATCAAATGGAGCCCCAATCAAAATTATTGATCATAACGAACACGCGTGGACATTTGCAGTAACAATATTTCCGCGGAATAGAACAATAAAATATATACCGGAGAATTTCTCTCCAGAATTCTCTGAGAAAAAATTATTTGATTTTATTTACCAGTTGAGTAAAAACGATCATGTGTCAGTGTGGTTACTTCACAGTTTTGAGCACGAAGAAGACAAATTCAATCAATTTGTAAGACCAAACGGCGAATTATACCGCACTGAAGCCCTCCATGACGCGATGAAAAAAAACTAGCTAGTAGTATTTTCAACGGAACACGACGGACAATTATTAACAAACTGTTTTATAATTCCGTCTGTTGCAGTTCACTTCGCGAGAAAGAAAAATACGTGAAAACCAACAAGAGCTGAATTTCTCACAGACATCAAATCAAGCTGCTTGAAATATGGTCATGGTGGATTATGGAATATAAAATATGACCCCCAAACTATTATGTCGGTTCATATAGTCGCGTGTTATCCCAGAAGTTTTATCGGGTACGGAGAATGCGCTGAATGCTCTAAGCGATTTGGACATCCCACCCATGAAATGACTCGTGTTGCGATTAATGGACCGCTGCTCGATTTTGATTTAGCCGGGTTCGCTCGTGTAGTATGATTTGAACTAGCTACAGGACTTCATCCGTGCTGTTATGTTTGGATTGGTAGAAATATATCTGAAGAACACTGGATGCCAATAGTGCTATTACGGTATATGATTGATTCTAAAATGCTGAAATCGTTGATTGTCAGTGAAGCGATTATATCATATCACGCGCAGACTGAAGTTTGGTTACCAAAACCTGATAGTCTAGATAGTATAATCAGCGAAAATAGAAAACAATTTTCTGATTTCGACGAAGAATATATCATGGAATGGTCCAAATAGCTATTTGAAGTTAGAAATAAAGACTCAAAATATCTCGGTAGAAGATTAATCAGTAAATTCACTCAAGGTGGAAAATACGACAATAACATATATTCTTCACAGTCGATTATAGACAGCGTTGAATACGATTTTATAATCGCGGATGTAACATCTAAGGGTATATATGTAAATCGTAAAGACGCTTTCTTGTCCGATGGAACTAAATTAGGTACAGTTGTTACTTACAGCGATGGACACAGTCTTCAGTATACACATTTGAGGGCATCTATGCTGGCTTATGCTTCTATGAATTTATTTTCGATGATAAATAGATTTCCTGACACCGCAGTTAGAGTCGCCACTGATTCATTTTATATAGACATGAAACACAGAAGCGCAGTGGCCAAATTCACTAATTCTGACAAGAGTTGGGAATCGTGGAGAATTAAGCGGGAAATACCATGTCATTATTCCAAATCAGCATATGTTACGATTGAAGATAAATATTTGAAAAATAATCAGATGCACCGCAGATATCTGATCCAATATGCAGATACAAAACAGTTTATTTAAACGGCTGTGGTGGGTCAGGAAACACGACTCGTGTGATTGAATTATTTCGTAGAAACGCTAGAGTTTCCAAATCAAACATGATTGTGCTAACACCGACACAAAGACTTGTCAGAGAGATGAAACAACGAGGAATTAATGCTTGTACTTATCACAGTTTCTTTCGATTTAAAGGTGACGAATGGACTCCTGAACGAATGGGTGAGAAATTTATTCCTGAAGTCGTTATTTGGGATGAAATATGCACGGTGTCGTTAGATGTATTACAAAGGTTTCTCAATTGGTTATTGCTATCGAATACAAAAGTGATAATGTGTGGCGATCACGGCCAAACACCACCATTTGTCGGTTTGTCTCCACATGATTGGCTTAAGAATTTTGTAAACTATTATGAAGAAATTAATACTGATCATAGAGCACGCGAGTTCAAAACATTAATTAGATTACAACCGGATAGAATCCAATGTGAAATAGCCCGTGAAATAATTTCTAAACAGAAACCATTAAGAGATTTTTGGGAAGCGTGGAGACCAAACGATTTGATAGCAGCGAGTAGAAAAATAGTCAGTGACACACTTCAGATGAAATTATTTGAATTGCATAAAGACAAATTTGCAACACTTCCAGTACCGTTGTGTTATAGGCCTTCGGATACACGAAAACAGAATATTGAAGTTGATATTCCAGGACAGCGTAAAAAGCAGAATTTAGTGTTAAATGATATTGTGTTGTTTGATATCAGCGTCGTCGAAGATGCATTACGCGCTGATAAATCCCCATGGACGCTAGGTTACGCAGCAACAATACATTCCTCACAGGGATTAACTATATCAGATACGATTGTTTGGATTATAGATAATCACATCGAATGGTCAAATTTAGTGTATCTCGCAGTGACCAGAGTACGAAGAATAAATCAGCTTCGAAGAGTTGTGTTAGATGATAATGACACTACAATCAATGATATTGTCAGCGAGGATATAATCAGAAAAGAACTATCCGACTATAAACAACAGGATAAAAAAATAACAGAATTTGATATTGATGCTGAATTAATAATTACACTGAAACAACAACAGAATAATCACTGCGCGAGTTGCAATTGTATAATGCGTTGGCGCTGGTCGGATAAAGATCCTCGCGGTGGTAATTGAGTATCCTCGGGTAACACTTGGAGTTGTTCACGAGTAAATCCTCGCTGAGGAGCAGTTGAATCCAATTTATAGATTGCTGGTCTACCCGAGGATCGTGTTATGTTAGATATTTTATGCGCAGTGACACTCCAAATAGGATCAGTAGCTCTTTCTGTGCCACCTTCGAGCTCTTCTGGTTCATATAAATATCTAACAGTGAAATTGCCGAGTATTGGTTATTTTGAAAAATCTTTTTGTGGTTGTACGGGTATATACTTCTATTTAATCGCGTTGTTAGGTTTCATGTTAATTGTTCGAGTAATCTCATTATTTAACGCGGTAATTACATCTGGTAATATCTTGACCCATTCACGAGATCGTTTATCCTGGATGAATTCCTTCGCGTATTGATATCCAAAAAACCGCTCAGCAAGTGTCCGATTAAATCGTTCAACAATTGCCTGATAGCGATGTAGTGCAGTATGTCCTCGTCTGATGGTGATATTATGATGCTTCATTGTTGATAGAACCACACCCTGAAATTCCTTGCCAGGATCAACTTGTAATAGATTTGGCCAGCGCAAAGGACCCCGTCGATAAATCCTTTCAAACGCAGAAGCCACTTCAGTTGATGATTTTGTTTTTAGCCGTTGTGCTTGTTTGTATCGACTCGCAACATCAACTACAGTTAGCGCGTATTTGTAAACACCACCATGCAGCAGAAATAATATATCAGCTTGATGAACTTCATTAGGAGCGGTCACATCAAAATGCGAGTAGTTAATTTGTTTAGGCGGCGGTAGATAAATTTGCCATATTGCCTGTTTAGATAACCAATTAGCCGCGGTTTGTATTTTTCACCTTTGCTGCGCTAGCGAGTTTACTGATTGCTGCCTTACCCCTCCAGTATCCTTTTGGAGAATAATAAATAGATTCCATGTTATTATTTATTACCGGCACATAACATCGATTTACCTTTCAAAGCCGATTTTACTAACCATGAAGCCAACTTTTCTTTGAAGGATTTATCAGTGATAGAATCCAACGCATGAATTAATTTTACATCTGTGAGATGTCTGTGTTGCAGATTACTGCTTTTATAAGCAACATCATGAGCATGACACACCTTATTGATGGCGTTTATTGGATATTCACCCGATCGGGGTTGGTTTTGATCATCGAGTTGATATCGAGTCTAGTCCCGGGTCCACAATAACTATACCCTGGAAGGTGTTTTTCTTACGGATACTTTGCCCATGGTGTCCCTGGGAGTTTTACTAATTTGGCTGCAATATCACCTCCTCGTTGTTTTTAATCCCTTTGATTTATCAAGGGAAGCAAATCTAAGTTTTTGTTGTACTACATTGTACACACCTACCAGAAAGTGCTGAACTGTTATTGCTAGTTGTAATCGTCGTCAAGTCGTTTGTGCCAGTACGTTTGTTACACTTCACACAATATAGATCCATAATATATTTATAATACCATGAATGTAATTGATTATTCAGCTACCCGACGACGAGAACCTATTAAACACCATTCGATGTTGCCGAATTATATTCGCGCGATTACATTCGGACCATCTGGAAGCGGCAAGACACAACTGCTACTTAATTTGATAACGAGATGGATGAAATGGGACAAGTTGTATTTGGTCGCCCTGAGTGTAGACGATCAACGATGCTATGAAGTGTTAAATGATGCTAACGAGAGAGCAATAGAAATCAACGGCGAAGGTATTATTGAATGTATAACCGATATCGAAGAAGCACCGAGCATTGATGATATGGATGGAAGTATTAACAATTTAGTCGTGTATGATGATATCATGTTAGACAATCCAAAGAATCTCGCTAGGATATTTTCCCGAGTCAGATATAAAAATACTGATGTGATATATGTACACTCAAATTCCGAAGGTGACCAAGGATAACTGCAATTTATTGTGTGTGTCTAACGGATTTGATACTCATACACTACGAAATATTTGGCAACCTTGGTGCGGCGGTGATATGGATCATAATCGGTTTAGAAATTTCTTTAGTCACGCTCAGTCAATCCCACATGGATTTGTAACGATAAATTTACATGACCCGAGATCAAGATATCGTATCAGACTTGATCAAATATTCGGTTAGTGCTACCCGGGAAACTTCAATATTGAATTTAAACAATTATATATTATGGTGGTACGTTGAGGATGTATCTTTTATAACTACAATAAATGTAATTATGATGAAAATTACGTTTTCGTATAGCAATATGTAGCACGAATTTACGTCTACAATGTCTATATGTCTAACCGTAATGATAAAAAAAATCACGGATATATTATTAACTTTTGTAATCTGTGATACATATTTTGAACACGATTGGTATTTAACAAAAATATATAATTGGGTTGATGAAATAGATTATTATGAACCATATCAGATTATGACTTTCAATGATATGGATCTTTGGAAAAATTATACAATGAAAGTAGCTGATGATATCATATCGTTGATTATCATTGATAAATAATCGATACCGTTGGTGGGCCCTTTAGGAACCGAACGGAGGTCTGTTCAATCCCTCAATCAGATGAAATATTGGAATCATAAATAGCAGCAGAGGGGGTGAGTGACAACGACCTTGGCGTCTTCGAGGAAGCGTTGGTTAGCCGAATCGACGCTTTTTTACGCTTTTCGAGGAAGCGTTGGTTAGCCGAATCGACGCTTTTTTGTACGCTTTTCGAGGAAGCCTCAGTTTGCCGAATCGACGCCTCTATAGAGTTGTCTGATTCACCCCCTCTGCTGCTTAAGGATATAAAGCAAATGATACAGTTTTTTTGTCCTCAACAACAATATCACTACTAATTTTGGAAATTCTTACATACAAAAGAAAACAATTTCAAGATGTTATGTGTTTAGGCTCGAATAAGCAGCAACATAGAAAGAAATGAAAATAACAAGCTTGTAAAAACTTAATAAACAATTTATTGAGTACAATATTTCCATAAAAGAAAATATTTAAACTTACGGTTTTAGAGAATCAAGTCCAAACATTAATCCAGATAGAATTCACAATATAATTCACTAGTGGAATTGTAAGAGTCCTGATAATAAAATGTCCTAAAAGTTCCCGGTTCGAATCTTGAGGATTACTATGGACGACGATGTCCTTTGATTTAGTCAGTTCTTGTTACTGAAAATCTATGAGCACATATTCTTTTCCAGATAAATAACAAAACAATTCCTCTTGCCCCAAACGAATTGACTCAATTTTCAGTACACGGTAATTAAAAATAACTCAGAAAGAAGACACAACTTAATATTTATTATAAAAGTCCAACTTCTACTAAATATATCGCTCCAAAACATTACTTATATACCTTTTTTACGTAAACATGAAAGGGATCACGACCTTCCATAATCTCTCAGAACAATCTCACGTTCAAGAAATCACGCAAACATCATGACCCAACTAAATTAGAAAGATGTTGATACTTTACACCATTTTTTCCTTGGAATCAACCAATCATTTTTAAAGTAAAGCTCTAGTGTCATTGTAATCAACCAATTATTTAGAAGCTTGTTTACACTCTGAAGCAAGGTAAGAAAATGAGGTTAACATCTGTTGTTTACTTGTAAAGTAAAGGGCCCCCCTTTTAATGAACGAATCTTAAAACGTAAAATGCCAAATTTTAATCTAACAGACAATATAAATAAATATAAATGACTTATATACGTAACAAAGACAATTACTTCTACAAGACATATAAATTATATTAAAAGCCAGTTGAAAGGTTCATACCACAATTACAGCTGAGACTCTGAATAAAACAAAGATTTAAACGATAATGTCTTGTCTTGACACTGATGCGTCTGTGTAGACATGCCTGTGCATTAAGACTATTGATAACTGATAACTGACTTTTGTAAGATCATACCTAATCGCGTGATAGTAAATTTCAATCCTATCCTACCAACTATCGTATCCTATACCCACATCTGTATGCTAAGACATATTCACTATAATGACGTAAGATATATGTTACAACAGTCCAAATCTAGTTCCATTCATAGACGACACAACGTTTTGTTTGATATATCGTAGTTAAACTCCAAAAAACTAAACTGTAATTATTAAAGCAAAATTTAACATTAGATCCTAAAATATCATGTAGAGAACAAATAATCCCTAGACTTCAATTTTCTAGATATGTCAAATTTTATTTGAGCCATCAAGAGAGCATGATCCTAGTTTGCCCGAGTGTAGTATGGCGCTTTAAACTTATTGTATATTCTACTGATTAAGTGCAGAAGATAGGGTGGAAACCAAGCTAAAGACTTTCATTCGTTCGCGATTTTAAAATTTTGTCGCCGATTTTATAACTGATACATGCTTTTTCAAAGTTAATGCTCTTTTTTATATCACAAAACATATGTACGTGCTGCTCTTCTCAGTTTTCATTATAGAACATCATCAAGATAGTGTAAATGTGTTTTTCTTCTATTTCTAAACTGTCCAACCAACACCACCCGTATTCCACAGCGACGATGCAATGATTGATATACCAACTATCCGTGATTTAGGATAAGCTTTTGTTCTGTTATGCTTCCAACTTCAGACCACGACATGACGCGTGAAGAGGTTACAAATCGAAACTTACGAAAGTACCGCTGTCACTGTTATTGATCACGCATGTCTATCTCCATTTAGTGATGTGTTGAGTCAACAGTGGCAATTTTCAAAGAAGTCTTATATCAAGGATCGAAACCATCGAATATATACATAGGTGATAAACGAAGCATTTAACAATACCAATCTAAAACGAAATGTGCGATTTTGCATATTCCTAAATCATTTTGTTGTTATTGTGTTATTGTTCTTACGTTGTATTACAATACATGAAATGTAGATATGCTAGATCTGAAAATAATCTTAGGTACAAATGTCGTTAAATAAGCACTTAATACGTTTTGGGCAGAATTTAATGTATGTGTATTTCTATACCATAATAATTTTTTTTTAATTGATGTTGAATTTTTCAATTAGTTTCGCGACTATGTAAGAACAGGAATCATTGTCCTTCGCATTATCAACCCCAGCAACCAACATTTGATCAAAACTCTTTGTGTTGTTTATTAGTAGATACATGTACAATACAATGTTATATATATTTTACCATCCTCAGTTCTGCAATGTCTATTAGGTATATTTAACACCTTGGTATCTCAATCACTAAGATTATTAATTACCATCTGCTTTGAGACCTAAATTGTTGAATAATCCAAGCACTTGACATTATATGCTACAGTGACTTCCTTGTCATCTCTTACATACACCACATCAAAATAAAGACGTGCGTTACACCATCAGGTACAAAGTAGTCCCATACATTTCAAGTTTCGTCCTGGTGCATTTTTATATTAGTTTCCTTGGACAGCTTTGCGTCTGATTGTATGTTGACAAAGACCTATGGAGCACAGATATTACAGTTCATCGCGGAATATTGACATATATATATATATATATATATATATATATATATATATATATATATATATATATATATATATATATATATATATATATATATATATGTTATATATATATATATGTGATGCATATATATATATATATATATATATATATATATATATATATGCATCACACCGATTGCATGTGATGACTGAATATTGACAAATATGTATGCATCACACAGGCTGCATGTCATGACTCATTATTGACACATAGCGTTGTATCACACAGGCTGCAAGTCAAGACGGAATCGTCCATTGAAAAGTACATGTATGATTATATTATTTTGTAAAACTGTCTTTTAAGCTCGACGAAAACTGTAAATCCCTTGCTCGATAATCTAATTGAAATATTCCTAAAGGTGTTGATATTGCTGTTTTTGAATTATATTGCATGAAATGAAGATCTGAAAGAAACTTTAGATGTAAATGTTGTTACATCAGCAGAAGGTCTCGGTATAGACAAATGTATAGGTATTTCTAATTCATAGTGAGTTTCTGTGTTTTATGTTGAATTTGTTGTTTAGTTCAGAGACAATGTAGAAAGTTGCTTCGTGGTGTTTCCCACAACCTCAACCATCAGACAAACCCAACCTTTATCATAAAACTTTTTGTGTTAAATATTTGAATAAACATGTAAATTTATTTTCCCTTAAATTTAGAAGTTAGCTTTTTGAATTTACAACGATTAGTCGTAAGCAAACAATTATACGTCGTGTTGAATCTAATAAAAGACGTCTCTCTCTATCTCTCTCTCTTTGTATATATATATATATATATGTATATATATATATATATATATATATATATATATATATATATATATATATATATATATATATATATATATATATATATATATATATAAATATATATATATATATATGTCAGCACAACAATAACATATACGAAAACTAATTTTCCTATTGTCTCTCAGAAATAGTTAAATATATAACAGAACCAATGATCATGAAATTACCGTGGACGAAACGGTAGCAAAGTAAAAATATATTTTAAACTTTAAACGTAAAATATTTCGTTGACAATATTATTAAAATTGTTTCCGTTTCTTCATTTGCTGAGATTTTAGTTTAATTTTATACTTTGTAAAGTGTACAATGTTAATACAACGATCGCGACCTAATTTTCCAATAAGAACAGTTATAATTATATGTCATTCTTGATTATGTGAAATATCGTTTTTGTTTATATGAGAGTTTGGTTGTCTTCATTATTTCAATTGAGGGAATAATATAACAATTTAATGTCCATTGGTTGCACGTATAATGTATTGATTAGCTAGTCTAGTTTGTTATTAATTAGATGATTGACTACATTCTGCAATAATGTATTTTAATTTGAAGGCGATGGTTCTGCCTGATTGCTTGCAAAGACAGACGATAATTGAAATTCTAGATATATAGGCGGCTCGACTATTCTATCGAACAGCACGCTGAGGGTAGTAGGGGAACCAAATACTGCGAACGACTGTATTATGCTTGTAGTCGTCGCCAACGGAGCAAGCCTATCTGACTAGCCGTGGGGTAAATCTGAAAACTACGTTTGTCAACACTTCTAAATCCTTCCACATACATCAAAGTGCTAAAAGCTCTGGAATATCAACCTAATGAAAGAATTAAATAAAAGTTGATATATTCTCAACATGAAACTCATTATGCTAAAACGATTATATTTTCAGTCGAAGTTCAAGTTTTCTTAATAAAATAAGTAAAATCCAGCAGTCTCTTGTCAATAAAAATACTATATTTATTACATAAAAGAAATGGAATCTCGGCTGAATAATCTCTCTCTCTCCCTCTCTCTCTCTCTCTCTCTCTCTCTCTCTCTCTCTCTCTCTCTCTCTCTCTCTCTCTCTCTCTCTCTCTCACACACACACACACACACACACACACACACAGTGTTATGTCGTTAATTGTAATATAATCCGATGAGCTGCACATATCTCGTGTAAGCCTCGAAATGATTGTTAGATGTTTGCGTACTTTGTACAACAAAACAAGATTGTCAAATAAATGTACGACACAAACACTTTAAAACTGGATTCACACATTCGGCCAAATCGCCTTTACTGGTCACATTTTATTACTATGACTGTAAAGAAACGAAACACGAAATTGTGTATGAATGTTCTAGCATCACGGTCGTTTTGGATTGGCCAATGGAACGTAATGCCCACCAAATCCAAGCACACGCTCCAATTTTGTATGCAAACCGAATCGAGGGAAGAACAGTGGAGGGATTAAGAGAGGGATTCGTATAGACCTATCCTGAGCCAGTGGAACAACGATTAGCACGCGTTAAAAGTAAAAACAAAATGGTAATATCCCTATAATGTCAGCAGTGTCTCATTTTATAGTTATGTCAAGTGTTGGATAATTATACCACATATAAATAGCATCATGTACAACCACGATATATTATCCTGGTATCAGACCAACTTGTCCTAAAACTAACCTCTTAATGCTGAGTGTGGTATTACATAATCCAGGTTTGAACCGGGAACACCTGCGATACGAAGAGGATGCTCTTGCCACTTCGTCACCGGAGAGGACTGAAAACAGATTGAGATTGATAATGAGAGAGATAATAGAAAAGGCATTTAAAAATGAAGAGTTTGGTACTAATACTATTTGTACTATGTGTTCATATTACATGAGCAGACGAACGGTTCCATTTCGATTTTGCTTTAAATATTTGAACTTCTTTCAAATTATATATTTGACCCCCCCCACACATATCTTGGTAGTCTCTCGAGACGAGGAAGACAAGTTGTGCACTTTCATTTAACGGTGGATGCGCATATTACTCCGGAGTCCGAATCCCGAAACATACCTGCGGTTGCAGGTGGGGCATGGGACACCGATGGTTGATGTTATATGGGATACATTTCTGTGGCGTCTCTCACGATTTGCAGCAAGACACTGGCGGTGGTCAACCTCAAAGATGGAACAGGCTTTTCTGGTCAGGGCTCGCCATTGCTTTCTGTCTTAGGCAGCGAGTTGGAGCGGCGTGGTTCAAGGTCTTCCCATTTGATGTTTGTCTCGAGGATGTCTTTGTACCTCTTGTGAGGGCGGCCTTGGTTTCGGTTCCCCAGGGATAGCTCGCCATAGGATAACTTCTTTGGGATTCTGCTTTGATCCATGCGGATGACATGTCCAGTCCATCGAAGATGGGCCTGGATTATTTTGGCTTCGATGCTTGTTGTGTTGGCTCTATTAAGGATATCCAGGCTGGTGATTCGGTCCACTTGATCCGCATGATTGATCTCAGGGAGCTCTGGTGGAATTGTTCTAACTGACTTTTGTGCCTTCTGTAGAGTGTCCACGTTTCACAGCCATATAATAGAGACGTGAAGACAACTGCATTGTACACCTTCAGCTTTGTTGACAGGCGTATGTCCTTGTGCTGCAAGACCTTGGTTCGGAGTCGTTCTAGTGCTTGACTGGCTTTTTGAGTCCTCGCAGTGATCTCTTTGTCCAGAGAGCCATCACTAGATATTGTGCTGCCGAGGTATTTGAAACTGTCCACATTCTTCAGCTGCGTGTCACCAATGGTGATACAGTTTTGCAAGTGGACAGTGCTTGAGGCGGGCTGGAATATGACTTCTGTCTTTCCTAGACTAATTGTGACTCCAAAAAGAGAATCTGTCCACGATTGCTTAGAGGTGGGTCTCTTCATGGACCATGCGGGAGCAGTCATCTGAAAAGAGTGCATCAATGATGAGTCTTTCTAGTGTCTTGGTTTTTGCAGCTATGCGACGGAGATCAAACACTGATCCATCCAGGCGATACCTAATGTAGATGTCAATGTCAATGTATCGGATGGCATGGAACAGTACCTGTGTGAAGAAGAGGTTGAAGAGTACCGGAGCGAGTGCACAACCTTGTTTGACACCATTAGATATGGGGAATTTCTCGGAGGGTTCACCGTCTGAAAGATCTCTCCATTCATGTCAACGTGGAGGAGCCGGATGAGGTTGGTAAACTTCTGAGGACAACCAAGTTTCTTGAGTACTACCCACAGTGCGTCTCTGTTGACCGTATCAAAAGCCTTTGTCAGATCCAGCAACGGAAAGCAGGGGGATGCCTCTGTAGTTACTGCAGTCCATACGTGTGCTTTTATTTTTATAGAGGTCACAATTGATACATCACGGAGGTCGTCTGGCATCTCTTTTTCCGTCCAGATGCTGTTTAGCACATCATAGAATGCCTCCAGAGACTGCGTACTGAGAGTCTTGTACACCTCCGCTGCGATACCATCCTTTCCAGGTGCATTGCCACAGTTTGTTTGCTTAATGACCATTCTCAATTCCTCCATCTTTGACAGAATATCCAGTAGGTTGTGCATTGGCTGTTGGGGTATTTGGTCAAGAACAGATTGGCTGACCTATAAGGGCAGGTTTAAGAGCTGATTAAAGTGCTCTTTCCATCTTTCATTAATGCCATTCTTGTCTTTTATTAATGTACTGCCATCTGCAGCGAGCAAGGGTGTAGAGCTGGACTTTGCGTGGCTGAAGATCGACTTGATGGCGTTGTAGAAGTCTTTGGAGTTGTTAGTGTCGGCATAGCTTTGCACTTCATCAGCTTTCTTTTCCCACCAGTGGTCATGCATCTTGCGAATTTCTCTCTGAGCCTCAGCTTGATAGGACTTGAAGCGGTCTTTTTTGGGGATGGAGTTTGTGTCATTCTGCCAGTCCATAAAAGCTTTGTTTTTTCTGGCAAGCAGATCTTCAATAGCAGCGTTGTTCTCGTCGAACAAGTTTTGATGCATCCGTTTCTTTGAATCCATGGTTGCCATAGCTGTTTCTCTTATTATGTCCCTGAGCTTGTTCCATTTTTCAGAGGCGTTTCCAGATAACGGTCCGCTTGCTGACAGCTTGTCATCTAGTCTCTTCTGGAAATTGAGCTGGGTGCAAAGCTGCTGCAGTTTTACAATGTTGAGGGCTGTGCACAGAAGCTTAGGACGTCTTAGGTGGTGACGGGCAATGTACAGCTGTAGGGTAGTTCTGACAAGTCTGTGGTCTGTCCAGCATTCTGCTCCTCGCATAGCCTTGGTGATTTGGACATCCTAGGCATCACGCTGGCGTACTATAACATAGTCAATTAAGTGCCATTGGCGAGATCTGGGGTGCATCCAGGCGTTCTTGTGTTTGTTCGCCATTCTGAACATTGAGTTTGTGATTAGGAGGTTTAATTATGTGCATTTGCTGAGTAAGAGCTGGCCGTGGATGTTCATTCTGCCGACACCGTGCTTGCCAAGCACACCTTTCCATCGACCCTAATCGCAGCCAACACGGGCATTGAAGTCCCCCAGTAGTATGATCTTGTCGTCAGCTGGAACTGAGCTATGTACAGAGCTGAGGTCCGTATAGAACTGCTCAATGGTTTCTGCTTGACTCGATAGGGTAGGGGCGTATGCACTGATGATTGTTGCATGCCGTTTGTTGCTTATAGGCATTCGCATTAGCCTCTCATTGATACCAACAGGCATTTCCGGAAGCTGCTTCAGAAGACTTGATTTGATAGCCAGACCGACTCTATGGATCCTGTCCTCATGTTGGGCTTTTCCTTTAAAGAAAAATGTGTAGCCGTTGGCTATCTCAGTAAGAGAACCCTCTTCTGCGAATCTGGTTTCACTCAAGGCTGCAATGTCAATATTGTAGCGTGATAGCTCCTTAGAGATTAGAGCTGTTCTCCTGTGGGGTCTTGCTACGTTTTCTTTGTCCATGAGAGTACGGATGTTCCATGCTCCAAAAAAAAGTTTTATTCTTCGATTATTTCGAGCGCAGATATGGATGATCTTGCCAGCCGCGGTATGCTGACCAGATTTTTACAAGGCAAGCTTTTTTTAGGCCACCTTTTCTAGGCCTCTCCTTATTCGGGTGAGCAGCGCCGTCCTAAAAAGATCTGCCCAGTGAACCCTAGATTCTGCCGAACTGTTCTGCTGCCTTGGGTACAGAGCAAAACGACCACTTGTACAAGGGCCGCCTACGTGCAGGTCTCTGACTACAACTCCCAGTGGTCATCTCCACCTGTTGCATCGCCAGTCGCCCATCGCCATAGGACTTGGGTAGGTGTAGGTAAAGAATGATGAGTGTGATGATGAGGATAAATGATAGGTGCACAACAGAACCTGTGCGCCAAGGAGATTAAAGTGATACAACCTTTGCACAGAGACAGCCTCACTCTCTCGGCCTTGGTAGTTAGAACTGAGTGATACGAAGATACGTCACGGCTGGGGACTACTTCGGTTGCAATGGATGGCTATGAAGTCTTCCGTGCCTTGTCATACCCTACGCTCTCCACAAAGTGTTTGCAGATTCGCCTTTGTGGCCGTTGGATCACTCAGTTGATCTCTTCCGTCCATTCTGCATTATCTGGCTTTACATGCAAGGATAGGCAAGCTCCTAAGTCACATAGGGTTTGAGGCCCGTCGGCAACCCTCCACCTGGTTTAGCCGGCCAGTCGAAGCCGTTGCCCGTGATGTTACCACTGTGCATGCTACAGCTGCTTGGAGCCACAGGTGAGGGCTGAGCGCCTGGTGAGGGCCAAAGATGGGCAAGCTACTCCCGAAGAAGCACGACATGCCACCCACCACCAGAGGCACTACCCCTCCCAGAGCACCCCGAACATATATATATATATATATATATATATATATATATATATATATATATATATATATATATATATATATATATATATATATATATATATATACATACCTAAATTATCTTCCAAACCAAGGTTGAGAAAATATAAAAAAAATCCGTTCTAATTGAGTCGAGTATCTTGCATATTGAAGAAAGAGCTGAACAATCTAAAGTCCCGACAATTCTTAAAGACCCCAGAGAATGTACAAAATATGTATATGGGTTCCAAGGGATATTATATATCGACACACACATATCTTACGAAAGGTATTTGTATGAAAATCAAGATATCAATGAAATGTGACCGGATTCTACTAAAGGTGCTTAAAAACAGTTGTACATTACTGAAATGTTAATAAAATGAACTAGATTCACACACCTAAAAGGTATTTGCATGACAATATGGCAATGAAATGTGTCATGAATTTAATGTCTAAAAATAAACTTGAAATGTCAATAAAATCAACCATATGTCGTACTTTCAAAATGTCTCAATATCGTTATTTTAATTCACAAGTTATACATGATACTTCCATGTCACAAAATGTCATTTATTTTGTTTAATTAGTGGTCGTTTGAACTGAGTCAGTAGATCTGCTACTGTCCACAAATTATTTTTTGACCCATACATTGTCAAAGGCACCGCATCGTATAATAACCTGTATTATTTCACTCTCTTAATGTGTCTTTCCACTTGTATCCTCAGGCTTGCAATGTTTTGATTGTCCTCCACCTGGGGAGCTGTGAACCGCCCATCACTACACAGAAATTGTGATGTTGCAATGGAAACACAAGTACATTCGAAAACTTTGTGCAAAACAAAACCTTTATCTGACATAATTTGGTCCCCTGGTTCTAAAAAGTATTTATGGCCTGACAGCTTTGTGATCTCCACATCATTCATGCATCACGAGTACAAGGAAGACACAGATGCAATTGCACCATGTGCTTGCACCATGTGCTGCTATTCAAACCAAACCTTTCCAGGTGTTGTAAGTTTTGTTGTGTGAAAAACTCTTTGAAGCAAGCGCTAGATATTTCATTATAATATATTCAACTCATCGGTTTCATCATCGAATACTAGCTTGTGAATCTTTATCATCATTCTATATAGCTATCGCCGTTCATCATGTTTGTACTTGCTTGTTTCGTATAAGGACTACTTTACCGAGTTGCATTTCAATATGCAATCAACATTGCACGTATTTCCATGACGAATGTTAGGTCTATGTCTGATGTTAAAATATGAAGAGCTAAAAAGAAACTTCTGTACGTTTAGTAAATAATGTTACTGAGAAAATGGTGTTCTATGTTGCACGGTATCAATAAGCCTTATATAAGTCATCTAATTATGAAGCCATCCTACACTAAGGTACATGGTCCTATGAATATTACGTCAGCATAATCCACTATATCGTAGTGAAAGAAGCCAATAGCTAGAATATACCTTTCAATCAATAGTTTCATAACTCTATAACCAACCCTATATTAAAATCACGTTGACCTCCACTTTTTAGAAACATTAAGGAAGTGCGGGTTTTATGATTAATCTGTGTCCTTGGTAATTTGACACGAGCATTACGTTCAATATGGCAAGTTACAAAAGCACTCATGGCTATAGAATAATATACTTTAACATTGAATCACTATACATTGCATGCACTGCCATCCTACTTTCGACATGCAATGGGACTCTTGCACTAAGTTGTGTATATAAATCCAAACGAAAAGAACACTGATTGAAATAAATATTCATTTTTGTAATAAGAACCTTATATTTCCTGTCCTGGTTTCAGTAAAATTAAATTAGAATATCTTTTTACACAAAAAACTATGTTCAGTACTCTGTTATTCATCGACATTTGTATGTAGATTCAGATAGTTGGATATTCTCCTAGTTTGTCTCACCTTTATAACATATAGTTATTTACCATTCTTCATGTATTCACTTTTTATTTATTCATTCTTTATTTATTCATTCTTCGCTAAGTAATTCTTTTAGTTATATATTATTGGATCTATTTGCTTACTCACTCGGTCAGCAATATTTTACATAAATTTTGCTGGTCCTTTTCATTTGTGCATTCTTTTTAATTATAAGACACACGGGCGAAAAAACAAAAACAAAACAACAAAAAAAAAATAAAAAAAATAAAAACTAAAAGTATTATATTCCTAATCCAAATTAAAGATTCACTTTTTCCCAGCAAACTAAGTTTAGCCTCTGACATCTTCTAGTACATTTGTTTATTGTCAAAATTGTATAGATCATAATTGCTACAAGTCTTGACTAAATATTGATAAAGGTAGATATATCATACAGAATATAAATTGTGACAGATTATTGACATATATATGAAAGGATCACACACACACACAAACACACACACACACACACACATATATATATATATATATATATATATATATATATATATATATATATATATATATATATATATATATATATATATATATATATATATATATATATATATGTATATGTATATCATAATACGAAAAACAATAAAGGTGTAGTGCATTTGGAGCTACTATGTTAAACTGGTCAGTGTAGGATTAATATATAAAAAACTGGATGGTATATTTCCCGATAGTTGAAGTGCTTCCTGACCAAGCTGTATCTCAATGCAGTAATTTACCAAATAATATATATTTTTTATAGATGTATTTGTTTTAATCCCACGCTTTATATCACAAGACTCCAATACTTATGAAACTGAGCAACGCTTGTAAGTTGCACATCCTACGATGAAACCTGATGTGTTATCATTTCCACATTCTTACTTTGAGTTATTTGATTTTAAGGCTAAAACAGATGCAAACAATTTTACCGTTTACAACATCTAAGGAACGAAAGTGGTGAAAGACATGTAATCTGGTAACGTAATGATGACAGTTTTAAACTAAATTACATTTTTAAATAAGTAATATATTTGTACGTGATAACAATAATAGTAGAAAAATCTTTCATAAATGAGAACAAACAGATTATAACAGAGTATCATAAATGAGAAGAAATAGATTATAACAGAGTATCATAAATGAGAAGAAATAGATTATAACAGAGTATCATAAATGAGAAGAAATAGATTATAACAGAGTATCATAAATGAGAAGAAATAGATTATAACAGAGATTCATAAATCAGAAGAAATAGATTATAACTGAGTATCATGAATGTGAAGAAATAGATTATAACAGAGTATCATAAATGAGAAGAAATAAATTATAACAGAGTATCATAAATGAGAAGAAATAGATTATAACAGAGTATCATAAATGAGAAGAAATAGATTATAACAGAGTATCATAAATGAGAAGAAATAGATTATAACATATAAATGGCAAATAATTGATGAAGGTTATGTTCCTTAATATCCTTAAAAATTCCTTGTTTCATCTTGATTTGAGACTGACAAGAACGTTTGCGCAAGTATAATAAATAATTAAAGGACATGACAGAAATGATTAGTTAGAGAACATAAGAATTGAGACATTGAATTCACCAACTCTGGATAACGCAATAACGGACTTTTAATGAGCCAGTCAGGAAACTGGCCCCCATGAATATTGCAACTCGATAATAGGTAAAATAACAATCACTACTGAAATATTATCACAGATGTTATAACTCAAGCTAGAATTGAAATAAATTAATACAATTTACACAAGTTGTGTTTGCGACTTTAAAGCCATCACTCAGCACATGATAAGCTGCACATTGAGGAAAAATCTGATACAATCTGGTAAGATGTACAGATCTTTGGAAAGCTTCTTGCATTTTTGCTCACATATCCGCATATACTCAAGTCACCTACATTCCATATTTGAAATCTTGGTAACCTGTTTAACTCAATTCATTTAAACAAAACAAAAATGCAAAAAGATGTATGAAAATAATTTATATAAAGTATTTAATCATTTTGGTACATATTGATGTTTAATGAACTATCATTAGCGTCGGTAAACGCACTTTGTAACACTCAATCAATTAGAATGCATAAACGTTTGATCTGACAGGGTCATCACCTTTAAAATAAACATAACATTTTAAATACATCATTTCAAAGAGGATAAATGACCTTTTCAAATCGCCAAAACACGACCTTTCTTCCTAGTTCAATTATTTGTCAGAACGAGTATCTTCTAATCTTCCATTTGATATAATTGGATCCATAGCTTGTACAGATTTGACAGTCTTCTCATTTTTTAATACGAGACCCAAATCAGTATAGTCACAAAATATTAAAGCGTTATGCACAAGTACAACACCATCGCTCCATGCTCTCTTCTGTAGTTGTTTATAATCTGGTGTAGTTCATTACATAATACCTTCAGGCAATCCAATAAATATTGTTATATTTAGAAATGCGGACCAAAATGATCAAGGATATTATAAATCTACATTTTTCATTGCCGTCGATTAGAAAAGAATCATTCCTAATGTATCCACTGTTGCAGTAAATATAATTAGATCTCAGTCGGAATTCAGACACAAAACTGTCCGGACCAAACTACTAGTAATCTAGGAATGTCTCTTTGTTATTCAGACAAAAAAAACACATGGTTTTTGTCTTGTTAACATGTTTATGAAGAGATTAGGGGTGCATCCACTTTTAACTATGAGACACCTTTCACTCATATCTTACGTTGCTGACAGTTAAATTACTGAATCCACAAACGTGTGAAATTCACATAAACAACAACTTAATACCATTCAATAACATGGTCATTTCTCAAATGAAATTGAATATTTAAAACCCTATCACGCGTCCTTCAATCTACCAGGTGACAACCTATTTCATTATCTGACGTACTGATATAGATTTTCCTGCTGTCCTATATCCCTACTCCTCTGTATTATGTTTTTTTTTTCTGGACTGGTACTCCAGTTTCTCTACAATCCATCAAGGTCTGCATCCGTTCTCCTTTGTTTGTCTCCCAGAGACTCGGGACCAACTGTACTAGGATATTTCCTTTCCTCTCATAAAACTCCTCTGGTCTCTAAAAGATTCCATTGTAATGGCGAGAATAACTGTTTTCCGCCAAATTCGAATGAAGTCGGAGTAGCGTATCTTTCATTATAATTCCCTCAAGATGGTGTAGCAACATTTAGTTATCAAAATACTAGATTCAAGCTTGCGATTCCAATTGTGATCACGCCTTGCTTAAACCAGAGATGATGTTGATTCACTATGGTCTTCATAAGTAACAGATATTGCCCTATATAGCAGTCCGTCAAGGAACGATATACGACCCAGGCTTGATGTGTACATTTTTAGGCAACACAGGAAATTCTTCTCTTACCTGTGTATCGCCCTCCGCCACAATAAAGCGCCAGTCACGCGTTTCTAAGGTCATGTTTTACAACTATCCTCGACACATCATTGTTTGCAAGGCCGACATTTTTAACATTAACCAAGTTGTTACCAACTGCCATACAGGTGTTTTATGTGTATCGTTTTGGACTAGTGAATAAATCTGTCTTACTTCCACAAGTCCAATGTTGTTTTTATATACCATGAGAGTTGTATAGGTTCAGGTAATACGATATATCCTGACACTTCCCATAGACCTATTTATGTTCTGGTAATTAAGATGTAATTAATATTATATGAGACATATTTATGTTCTGGAAATTAGGATATAGTTAATATTCTCCGATACATATTTATGTCTTGGTAATTAAGATATATTAAATATTCAAATAGATCTATATCTATATGTTCTGGTAATTAGGATATAATTAAAATTTTCTAAGACCTATTTATGTTCAGGTACTTAAAATATATTAAATATTCCAAATATTCCCAGAGACCTATTGATGTTTCTGTAATTAAAATATATTAAATATTTAGATAACTATTTATGTTCTGGTAACACAACTATAATTAATGCTTTCTAAGACCTATGTATGTTCTGGTAATACAGATATAATTAACATTCTCTGAGATCTATTTATATTTTGGTAATTAAGATAAATATACCCAGAAACCTATTCAGGTTTTGGTAATTAAAACATATTAACTATTCCCTAAGGCCTACATAGGTTATTTTAATTATGATCTATTAAATATTACCTGAAATCTATTTAAGTTCTGGTGATTAAGATATATTAAATAATCCATAAGACCTACTTGGGTACATTTAATTATTTATGATATATTAAATATTATCTGAAACATATTTATGTTCTTGTAATTAATATATATTAAATATTCCCAGGTACGTATTTAGGTTCTGGTAATTAAAATATATGAAATATTGCTAGTGTCTGCTTGGAGCTTGGTGACTCATTATATTCTGTTTTAAAGTTGTATCCAGTTTATAATGTTCGGACCTTAATAAATCGTGAAGGAGAAACATACTAACACGGTGGAGATAACGTCATTTACGGCAGAAATACTTCAATTAAGCAAGCAGTTATATATATATATATATATATATATATATATATATATATATATATATATATATATATATATATATATATATATATATATATATATATATATCACAGAAGTAAATTTTCAGTTAGTGTAATCGTATGTAAGAAATCCCCTCAATCGATCAATTTAGAAGGAAATACATTTCATGTAGACAATTAAATGCAGTACGAATATTGCAATGTTTATTTGAAAAGCGATATAGCAAATATGTAGATCATTTCTCGACTTTACTGAAATGACCAAACGTAATCCAATCATTGTGTAATCATTACCATATATTCACGTGCACATCATGGCGGTTAAATAAAACTGTCAGAAGTAAATTTTTGTCGGTCTTTTTTCTTACGACTTATGCTCTGCCAAAGGTGAATTACCAAACCAATAAATATTTGTGTACTCCAACATCAGCGTCGAAACCATGATGCACACGGCAGGGCGAAGTTAGGATCGGTCAATTCAGTGTTGTGTATTTCAGATTCCTACTTTCATTTAATATTAAAGCTAAAATAGATGCAAAGAACTTTGCCGTTTACAACATCTAAAGAACAAAAATGGTGAAAGACATGTACATTTGGCAGAAGTATTTTAACTCGATAAGATTTAAGATCACATTACCTACTGAGATATTGTGAAACATGTTATAACTAAAGCTACAGTTCAAACAAATTAATACAATTTACACAAGTTGTTTGTGTGTTTAACGCCATCATTCAGTAGATGATAAGTGATATATTGATGAAGAATCTGGAAACTTCTGGTAAGAATTACAGACCCACGATAAACTCGCAAATTGTCTCACATTTCCACATTTTCTGCGCGTTCACACAAGTCTTCTACATGCATTCAAATAAAAACAAGATACGAGAAGACGCATGAAACTAATGTATATAAATTAATGAATCATGTTGCAACATATTTATTTTTAATGAACTATCATTACCGTCTGAGAATGCACGTTTTGTCAATCCGTCATGTCCATGCATACACTATTGATCTGCCAGGAATATCTCCCTACTTAACAAACATGTTATATTAAACTCCGAGAGTTAAGTCACACACACACACACACACACACACACACACACACACACACACATACACACACACACACACAAACACGGAATGGTACACTTTTGACAGTGAAAACTGGTACATTGCATGATTCGTCACTGTCTCTTGTCATGAATGTTAAAAGAAAATATCATTCTGATTTTTGTTTTGATGAATCGGGCGTAAAGCTCAGCTGGACGCATATGAAAGACAATTGTACATAATCAAACTTAACATATTGAATGCATCATTGCAAAAGAGGATAAATGACCTTTTCAAATTATTCGAACACGACTTTTCTTCCTCGTCCGATTTTTTGGTAAAACGAGTAACGTCTGATCTTAAATTTGTTATACATGGATCCGTGTAAAGATTTTACAATCTCCTCTTTATTAATAAGAGAATCGATTAACCCGAATCATTTTATTAAATCTTTCTGCACATAGTACAACGCCATCGCTTCCTACTCTCTTCTGTAGTTGTTTATAAACTGGTGTATTAATACTACATAAAGTCTTGAGGCATTCCAATACCTATTTTTATTCTCAGAAAAGCGAACTAAAATGACCAAACTTATTGTAAGCCTATCTATTTAATTACCGTCATTTAAAAATGAACCATTCCTAAAAGGTACCCACTGTTTCAGTAATTATAAATCGATCTCAGTCGGAAATCAGACACAAAACTGTCCTGACAAATCACTATTAATTGACAAATACATATCTTGTATTATGGGAAGGAAACTAACGGTGTTTGTCTTTTCAAATTTCATGAAGGCCTTTGATCTTGCTATTGTCATTATTTGTATAAAGAAGTTACGGGTCCATCCATTTTTAACTGACACACTTTAGTCAAATCTTACTGAACAGGCAGAACTCTAGGCGTCACTTTAGAAATTGAAGCTGTGATAGATAGATGCAAAGCCACATGTCCCCAGTCAGAATGCTGACAATTTAATTACATAAAAGATTAAATTCAAATAAACAACAATTGAATACCATTCAATAACAGCTAGTCATTGCACCACTGAAATTCATTTTTTGAATCCATATCACTCGCCATTCACTCGACCAAGTAACTGCCTATTTCATCACCTGACATAGTGTGATTTTCCTCTTGTCCCTTATTCCTACTCATCTGTATTTTACTTTCTCTGGAATTGTACACCAGTTCCCTTCCAGTCCATTAAATTCTAAATCCGTTCTCCTTTTAGTGTCTCCCTAAAACTCGGGACCAATCGTACTAAGGTATTCCCTCTGTTTCCCACAGCTCCCCCAAAAGTTTCCAGTCGGAAGTTACTTTGTAATTCTCAGAATAACAAAGTTTCCCGCCAATTTTGAATGACGTCGGAGTAGCTTATCTTCCTTTATAATGTTCGCATTATGGTATAGCTCTCATACTATATTTAAGCTTGCAATTACAATGGTGTACACACGTTTCTCAAATACGAGTGGATGTGGATTCACCCGAGGTGTACATAATTAGCAGACAATGACCATAGCCAGCAGTCGGTCAAGGGTGGGTTTACGACTCCGACTTGATATGTTCCTTTGAATCCTTGGATAATAAGATCGTCCTCCATACTTTGAACTAATATGGATTGATTAAATACGTACGGCCCAATTTGATCAAGATGATTATATTCATAGTTTTATGCGTGTATTTGAAGATAATGCTTATATTTTATATCAGTACGTAAACATGTAATCTCGAATATATATATATATGTTTTATATATATATATATATATATATATATATATATATATATATATATATATATATATATATATATATATATATATATATATATATATATATGATACATACGGAAGAAATGCTAAATATGATCGCGAATAAAAGGAAAAGAACATATATGCATGGAATTATTGCGGATTAACCTCCCTCCCATCAATGCACCTACTAAATCTCACTGCAAAATAAAATTACTTAACACATAGAATACAAAACATATCTTACACTTTTTGAGAGGATTTGTAAGCACGTATGAATTAATATCAATCTTCTGAATGGAAATCCTTTGTGATGTTTAATTGCACATAGCTGGCTGTTTAGCAATGATCACAGGGACATACTATTTTAAAACTTATTGTGAAATAAATAAAAACGACATAACAAGGAAGTCTCTGTGATGTAAGTGTCATTGTCGTGACGAGATATTGTTTTATAGAAAATGCGATCAACACGACGGGTAAATTGTTCTACAACGGGCCTCATAGTGAACAAGTGGACAATGACAATGGATCACTAACATCCCATTTTTGTCTTGCAGGTTCGTGTTTCTATCTCGGCAATATGTGCTTTGTGTGAGTGTTTGCCACTAGCTTTAGCTTTGGTCGGTGGTTCTTTCAGGGGTAACAAATGGCGTAAAACCCAAAACAACATTGTTCTGCAAATGGGTTTATAGAACTATTTATTTGATACATTTATATATCATTTCATGACGAATTACGTTCAATGTTTTCAATCCAGCGTCACTTATGGTTAGTTATCTTCTGGCTAGTAATGACATTGTCTCTGTTAGTCTTTGTTGTTGACCAGTATTCAATACCGATGGGTCCCAGAAATGGCACCTTTAATGATATTTTGTCTGTCATAATGTTATGTACTGTATGTCGATAAATGTTCACCATAAAGTATAAGAATCGGCCAACACCAAGGCCATACTGTTCTAGATACACATTATGGTTTCCATATATCATGTTCTACGTACTGTCGTGACGAACTGCCCTACAGGTGTTATACGTATCTTTTGAACTAGTGAATAAATATTTGTTTACTTCTACGAGTCCAAACAAGCAATTTCATTTAGTACGATCTCATTTACAATCAGCATCATTCTGCTCCAGGATATATTAGACATGCAGGCAAATATTAGTGTAATTGTAACTGAAGGGAGACATTGAATACTAGGTTATATACTGAAAAGAAGGAATTCTTAACGTTTTGCTACTAGTTTCGTACTAGAGTTGTAACATTTGCAAATACCATGTAACATTTGCAAATAAGCTGTGTAGATCATGAAATAACATTGAAATTACTAAATCATCCTTTACTGCCTAATTAGACAAAAATGGTATTCTTTCTAGAAAAAAGAATTAATATCATGTTTGATAATAATTGAACAGGCATATGCAATTTTTAATATTAAATGTATTGGGTAGTTGCTTTGGGAATAAGTATTAGATAAAAGTTTAGGCTCACACTTCCGTACGAATTACAGCACATTAACAGTAGATCTACACAAAATTTAATGGATGTGATCCTTAAATAGTTTATGAGTAACAGGCTGGTCACATATTCAACTGTTGATGTCCATTGCGGACAGGGTGGATACCACATTTGACTATAATATAGATTTGGCAATAACAGGAAACTCACAATTGGCTAGTCACATGAAAACCCTATGAATGAATAAATAATGCACTTTAATGTATGTTATTTTGCAAGAATAGTTACTCCAAAATCGTTTCGAAAACAGTGGCATCATGTTTGGTACGCACACGTCATGGAATAGTAAGTCCTAAAGTATCTCTTATGCTAGAGCAGACAAAATGGACAATTATTACTATTTAGGTTCAAGAAATAAATATATATTAATTATTCCCTAAGACCTGCTTATGTTCTGGTAATTTATACATACTAATTATTCCCTAAGACCTGCTTAGGTTCTGGTAATGAGGATATATTAATTATTCACAAAGACCTGCTTATGTTCTGGTAATTTAGTTATATTAACTATTCAATAAGACCTGCTTAGGTTCTGGTAATTAGGATATATTAAGTATTCCATAAATCCTGCTTAGGTTTCTGGTAATGTAGATATATTAACTATTCCCTTACACCTGCTCAGGTTCTGGTAATTAAAATATATTTAACTATTCCATAACACCTGCTTAGGTTCTGGTAAATAAGATATATTAACTATTCCCTAAGACTTGCTTGGGTTCTTTTAGTTTAGATATATTAACTTTTCCCTAAGACCTGCTTAAGTTCTGGTAATTAAGATATATTAACTATTCCCTAAGACCTGCTTAGGTTCTGGTAATTAGGATATATTAACTATTCCGTAAGACCTGCTTAGGTTCTGGTAATTTAGATATATTAACTATTCCCTAAGACATGCTTAGGTTCTGGTATTTTAGATATATTATCTATTCTATAAAACTTTCTTAGGTTCTGATAATTTAGATATATTAACTATTCCCTTAGACCTGCTTAGGTTCTGGTAATTAAGATATATTAACTATTCCGTAAGACCTGCTTAGGTTCTGGTAATTTAGATATATTAACTATTCCCTAAGACCTGCTTAGGTTCTGGTGATTAAGATATATTAACTATTCCCTAAGACCTGTTTAGGTTCTGGTAATTTAAATATATTAACTATTTCTGAAGACCTATTTCTTTTCTGGTAATTGAGATATGTCACATATTCCATAAGACCTGCTTAGGTTCTGGTAATTATGATATATTAAATATTCCTAGTGCCTGGTTAGGACCTGGTGACCTTCATATTATGTTTTAAATTTGCGTCCGGTTTATAATGTTCGGACCTTGATTTATATTGTGGGAAAAACGTAAAAACATGGTTGAGCAAACGTCACTAACGGTAGAAATACTTAAATTAAGCAAGCATTTATGTAATAATATATTGAGGAACGAAGTAAATTTTCAGCCATCAGAGTAATTTGCTATTTTTAGTAAAAAAAATAAAATTTCTTTAAAACTTTGCAATGTTAGATCAAATTAGGAAGAAATACATTTCACGTAGACAAACGAATTCAGTACGAATTTGACCATTTATATGCTAATCACGCCATTGTATTTCATGCTAACATTCGGACTACTGTCTGTAGACTTACGGCTCCATATACATTGCGAAACACGTAATGATGTGGCTTTTATTAAAACTTGTGGTGCAATAGTCTATACACAGCAAGACTTTGTGCATTACTGAGAAAGGACTTGTTAGCTTTGGATCAATATATTATAATTATTCCATCTATGTACTTTGAAACTTGACCATAATGACACCTTCATAAATCCCAACATCTGCACATCTTCCTCTCTATTAACGATATTTAAACCACAATATAAACTACAACTGACTTCAACGGATATACAATTGTATTGCTATCATGTCAGTTGTATTTCACTGTAACTTGACGTGACTTTCCTTCACTGCTATTAACATTAAAGGATGATACCGGATGTCATTGTTGTAATTTACAAGATATCTTACACACAAATTACTCACTGTGATATACTATTTTGAAAACTTTGACACGAAATTACACAATGATACCATACATACCTGTTACAAACTCCTGTCTAAGCATTCAATCATATTCCTTTTTCATTTCAGGTCAACATTGAGCTTGAAATGCCCCCAACAAGACTTTTACAGTTGAAGCTTAACCCACATTGAATGGAGAATGTATCTGCTTGAATGGAGAGTGTGCTTGTTTAAATTTATAATACATCTGAATATATCTGTTAGAATTAAGAATATATCTGTTTGAATGGTAAATATATGTTTTTGAATGGAGGATGCATCTATTTTAATCGAGAGTGTGTATGTTTGACTTTAATAACAAAATAGAAGATCTAAATTTTAAGACACAATGACTGTAATAATGAAATAGAAGATGTAAATCTTAAGAGATGAAGAGTAGTTGAAAAGCGGTGTCATGTCTGCATCCGGTAAAATCGTTTCTTCACAAGACTATTTTATAGGAATATGAGGTACAAGTTTCCCAATAATTAATGAAATATGCATCATTGAAAAATAATTATGTACAAAACAACTTTAGAAGATTAAGTCATGTTATATTTTTTGCAATTTTCTGTGATATATAATGTATGTATTTTGTAAATACGTGTTGAATATGCTGCAATCTAATACAGCACATTAAATATTTGAATATGGATAGCTGTTTAATTTCTTTGTTCATATAAGTTTATAGGTCATGTACACGAAGTGGTCTTTTAAAGTCAAATAGATTATATTGCCAGTTTTCTTTTCATTATTTGTTATTTTGTGCTACTGTTAAACATTTTTCCATATTGAATGATGAAAAGAGTATTGCTGAACCTTGTATAATGTTGCCAATTATATGGTGATATTTGATTATTTTTATTATGCGAAATATTGTGTCTTTAAACATTCATGTGAGTTTCAGCTAAACCCAATCTTCCTGAAATTTTAGAGGAATTTTTTCTATAAAATACCAAATGTCAAGGGTATAATGGCTAATGCAATATAATATGTACAGGATACTGTGGCTAATGCAATACTAAATATCCAGGGTATATTGGCTAATTCATTACCAAATGTCCAGCGTACAGTGTCTAATTCAATACTAAATGTCCAGATTATAATGTCTATTACAGTACCAAATGTCCAGGGTACTGTGGCTAATTCAATATTAAATATCCAGAGTATAATGTCTCATACCGTACGTAATATACAATGTATTGTGGCTAACTGAATATTAAATGAATAAGGTATAATGGCTCATATCATACATAATGAAATAAAAGATGTCCAGGGCATAGTGGTTAATACAGTACCAGGTTCAGGGTATTGATGCTAAGGTAATTGGTTTGCAAAGGGTATGTTTCTTAACCAAGTTGGAGAGAAAATGAAATCACAAAAACTGTTAAACTGTGAGCAAGGACAAAAATTTTCTGCAAACAAGAGATACTTAGAACATTACAATTAAGGACAAGTATATCAATGCCCCAAACCCAAAAGTATGCTGATAACAGTGGTACTAGTCTTGGTTCCTACAACAACTAACAGGCAGAGAGTTAAAACAACAATCTTTGTTAAGTTTAACAATTTCTTTTTCTAGAATCTCAAGTGAAAAATGAAGAACAAAACCCACAACCAACGTATGTTTATATGAATAAAATAAAAATATAATCCAAGAATTAAAATACAAAAGTCCTAGAAATAAAAGTCTGGAATGAAACTGAGTTCGAATCCCGATGAAATTCAAAATGGTAGACGATGACGTCTGTTGTAACCATCGAGGTGCTGCAGTGTTAACAGTCAATTGTTGAATTTCGTAAACTATTATTCCAGTTTTCTAATTTTGTATACATTTTGAAAATAGTCAATGTCCAATAATTAAAGCGTATTTTTTCCATAGAAAATAATCACTTGAAATACAATAATGTGAAGAAAGTAAAACCACAGCCCAAACTGGTCAGAAGAACACATCTTAATGTGTCAAACATTTAAGGCTCACTGACTACTTCTATATGAAACATTTCGTGTACGGCTACTTTAAGATGCCAAACAATTGTCCTTGTCCAATAATTAAAGCGTACTATTTCCAGGGAAAATAATCACTTGAAATGCAATAATATGAAGAATATAAAACCGCAGCCCAAACTGGTCAGAAGGACACAACTTAATGTGTCAAACGTTTAAAGCTCACTGACTACATCTAAACGAAACTTTAGGTGTAAGTCTAACTTAAGATGCAAAACAGATAACCAGGTGAGTGTTACATGGGCATCCTTCCAGAAGGAAAAAGAAGCATATTACATGCCTAACATCTCACATTCCCAGTATGGTCTTAACTAAAAACAAAGGTTTTTACTCTGTGAGATAAAAAGTTGTTTAACTGAACTTACAAAATTTCTGTAGAAAGGTACATACAGTGTTCATATTATTATAACATGTCCCAAACAGAAACGTATACTGATTGTTTAGGCTATTAAGACACGAAGCTTTGTAAAATTTAACAATTTCGTTCCCTAGAATATCAAATGAAGATGAAACATACGACACAACCAACTTATGGTTTTATGAATCAACTACAAAATAATCCAATAATGAAAATATAGAAGTCCTAGCAATAAAAAGTCCTGAATAAAATTTAGTTTGAATCATTCAAAATGGACGATGATGACGTATGTTGTAACAAGAGAAGTCATGCAATGTTAACAGTCTATTGTTGAATCACATAAAATAAAATATTATTACAGCTTTTGAATTCTTCAGGACTATGAAAAAATACTCTAGTATTAAGTTAGAAATCGATACAGTTCTAAATCGAATTATACCTTTAACAAATTGACAGTAGACACTACTGCTAAACTGACGTGGAATAAATAATAAAGCGTTTTTTCTTCTTCAAATTGCAATATTCAAAAACAAAATACATGTATATAATGTAAGGAGTAAATTATCCTTGATAAAGTATATATATATATATATATATATATATATATATATATATATATATATATATATATATATATATATATATATATATATATATATTAATGTACAAATTTGCATTGTTAGGATTATTCGACTGGCAAAATTCAATTATCGAAAATCTAAATACTGAAATCTCAAAAACGCTGATTGATGCCAAACCACAGGGTGTGTCTCAAACCGTACACTTAGCCCATACAAATACATTACTTGATTCCTCTACAATCTAAAACAAAATTATGCCTACTGTAAAGTACACAGCAAATATTATTCAGATCATTAGACAAGACAAATTTTGATTGCAAAATTTAATTATCAAACCTGAATGTTATTTATAATATTTCTGGCATCATAGTTTAGAGATCAAAATATTACTTGCTTACTACGTAATGTTTATACAGGGGAGGGATACGATTAAAAGCTATCCACTTTCAAAATTATAACAATGCTTAAAAACTTGCAATGTTGTCAACAAGCACCTGTTTCAAATTCAGCGTGTAATAAAAAGAGGAAAGCAGTTTAAATATTTATCTTTCTTGATTTAATTGCTTGCAATAATAATTTTAATTCGAGGAGTAATACATCACGACATATCTTATTTATTATATCTTATCCTCTTTTACATTTTTAAGTTATTTGATGATAGTAAAGCCTATGAAGGAAATATATGAGATATAATAAACTGTTTGGATATGCTTCAATGTTTCTGTAGCATAGCAAAAGAAGAGATGGTATCGATGTAATCAAACTACAAAGATTATAAAAGTAGTTGGATGTTATGACACCAGGAGTTAAATGCCTTAGTCCAACACGTCAATGTGTCAACTTTAGCAAGAACAACTGTGAAGGAAACCAAACATTCATAGTTACCAATATCAAAGCTAAATCAAAAATATGTTGATTCTAATTGTTAAGAACTACAATTATATAATTCAGGCAGAACGCGGAAGCTAGATAATTATATAATTAATTACAAAATGGGGGAGGGGGGCTCCTGTCAATGTTATGCTAATACGATAGCAAAGAGGTTAGGGCAAATTGACACACACACGTTACCACAGAGATCAGAGCAATCTGACACATACACAAGTCAAAACAGAATGTAGAATGCGTTTGGCGAATAGAATATATTATAGAATATCACGTGACATTCAGATTAACATGTTATTATGTATTTATCATTTTGGTCTGGATCTGAATTTTGCATGGTATTTGATCGCACAACGAATTATTACAAAGTGTAAAATATGACCAGTTTTTATTTATAATATCTGTTTTCTATGTGATTATTGTTATTCATTATTATGTTTTCATCTCGATATTGTTGGAACTTGGATCATTTAGGGGAAATGCTAATTTAGGTTCTTTTGATTTGTGCCAAATCACAATACAACATGTTGTGGCAATACAATTGTTTTCATTAAATTCAAATACTGTTCAAAAACACTTTTAAGTGTAAGGTTCATTTTATACTTGCTTATATAACATTTATTTCATTTTACTACTATATCGTTATATCGATTGTCGATTTCATTGTATTATTTAATTTCTACGCATTAATCTCAAAATATCATGCTTTATTGAATGCGTTGCTCTCTATTTTGGGGAAATTCTCATGTGTGCTGCTTTCATATTTCTTTCCAAGAAAAAGCACAGCAATGTTCCATATTCCATCGTTAGATTTGTCACAGAATTAGGCGAAAAGTAAATATATTTCTTCTTGAATTACAAACTAATTTCACCATTTTTTTTGTTTCGTTGTACATGCATTACCTGGGGTGAATAAGTGTTTTTCAAGGTAAGCGACGTCTAACGATTTGCATGTGCCTGACTACGAATCACTTGAAGTCAGGAACATTAGAATCACGGGGTGCACGGGAAGTTTGCCGTGAATTCTGCTCACCTATTTGGGATATATAAGGCAGAATATTTCTAATAACATTACGAGTCAAAAGTGTCTTATCAAAGGTGAGATAGCTCGTCATTCTTTCTCCAGCCTAAGGGGTGAGTGTTAAATTTATATTTCGTTTTACTGTGAATTTTATTCAGTTTATCATTTATGTAATGATGCCTTTATTACAATGCAGATTTATAACGTGGAATATTTGGAATTACTAGTCACTATTAGACTTTAAATGCAATAACGTTATCTAAGTTTTAGATTGTTTTAGAAACAACTATTATTAGTTTGGTTTCTTTATTGAAGCTGATTTGTAGCGGAACGTCTCTGAATTGTAGCTGAACGTCTCTAAATGTCTCTGAATTATAGCTGAGTGTGATTGATTGTGCCGTGATTATGCTGTTTAATTGTGCAATCAAATTGAGGTATCTGACTGTCTGTCTATCGGATTGTCTGTCCGTCTACATCTGTCGTGATGTGTAAATATCCGGAAATCTAGAAGTCTAAATCTAAATATCCTAGTGACGGAGCTGTCTAGAGGTGTAAACGTCCGGGGTAGCATCTAAGTATTTGGGGACTGATGGTTCCAGTAGATGCTGTATGTTGTCTGTACGTATAACTGTGGTGTATCCGTAAAGGGCAAACGGCCGATAAAAGTATTGGTCAACCCTAGGTATTCGGAGAAGCTGGGCGGCGATTCAACAGGTGGTGAATCGTACGGTTGTACAGGGTCGAAACACATGTGTGTTGCAATTGTAGTTACAATTGAATACATTGTTATATTTACACATAGTTACTTTGAATCACAGTAGTATTTCAAGGGATTACATGAATCTCAATAAATGTTAGCAACTTGATAAAATACATGTAGATGTTTGTGCTAGTTGCCCAGTCCATACGTGCGATAGTATAGTTTGATGTTTGTATTTGTTATCGCAATTTATACCTGCGTTAATGTAACTTTTGTAAAGGTTCCATTTTATGTGAAACATTTGTGTAATCCAGGAAATTTCTTGGATCTGTGTTTAGTTCAGGAGATTCCTTGGATCCGTGTTTATTGTGTATTCATATTTAATTTATTCATGTATTGTGTATGGTTGTGGAGTGTAATCGTGGGTTGAACGAATGAGTTATTGTGGTGATACATCATTATTTTTCATTAATAATTTATTTCATAACTTTACATTATCTTTCACATATTGTGTTTGTGTTGTTCATTTAATCCACCATCCACTCGGTAACAATTCTGTTACAAGATTATTGCACCACTTTCTAGACTTGTGTATTGATTCCTATTCAATGAGGTTTATACATATATATATATATATATATATATATATATATATATATATATATATATATATATATATATATATATATATATCCTTTTTAATAATATACTAATGATTGTCATATGATACATAATTTGTGCCGACACGTTATCCAACAGTTTGGAAAAAACTTTACGATATTGATGTGGCGACTGTTTTAACTTTGATTGCATCTTTACTTTTTTTGTGGAAAACGCATTTTGATGAATTTAATAGCATCATGGTCAAGAAGAAGGCAATTATAAACGTTGAACTACACAAGTGTCTGATCAGAATTAATTTGTAACGTCATTCAAAACGCAGGCTGACAGTCCCTTGATTTGTTATTAGCCTATCACGTAGTGTTTTTAATACGCATCTATCATGTCGTTGCAAATGGTGTCTCTTTGAAGATAAATTGATTATGAATAGTAACCCGTCGTGCATTGACCAACTTAAGAACCATATTAGTTTAACAATCTCTTCTAAAAGAATTGTACGACTACCTTTCTAGAAATCACTGACGCACTATGTCTACAAAAAAGGTACCCTTTTTAGTTTCATTGTCATTGTTTCAAATCTTCTAACATTAAATCATCCTTGTTTATTTGTCTGCGAATGACATATTTTGACATTTTCATATATATATATATATATATATATATATATATATATATATATATATATACATACTGTAACCTTTTGCCATCACATTCTCAGTTTCTATGCCGACTACATGACTGTTGATTAACAATCAATATTGACGTTCCTAGTTTTTTGGATATGTATGACTGATTCATACGAACATACAAAAAAGAACAAGAATCATAAGTACATGGTTGTTCTTAATGCTATTTCTAAGTATCCCTCATACATATAAACACGAATTGAAAACGTAAATAAAACAATAATAGTTATTATGACTAAATTTGATATGTAAATATTAATTTAATCACACTAGCAATAATATTAATATATCTCTTAAGTTAAAACATTGTAAAAATGCAATAGTACTTATATATTTCGAACAAATTATTGCTACCACCTGCTTAATGGATTTGAATTTTGTTGGCTGCCGAACAGTTAACTGGTTAATAGCAAACCCAGCATCAACTGGTCACAAGCATTGAATTCAGCTTAAAACTTTGTTAAAATTGCTATTTTGTGTCGAAATTCCACCAAGTGCAGTTTGTGTATTCCGATAATGTTTATGTTAGAAATTGCAATTTCAGCTGATGCATATCAATTAATTACAAGTATATTAGTAGCAGCTGCATTGTTCGGCACTCAGCATTGCGAGATTGGTGTTAGGACTCGTCGTCCTGGCTTAATGTGACTAGGTGGGACATCATGCAACGTGTCTGCGACGTGATAACATAGTGCTAGGTATCACTATAAACTGCCTCACTGCCGATGTCGTATGACTAAAAAATTGTTAGAGATAGGTTTAAAATCATTGTCACACACACACACACACACACACACACACACACACACACACACACACATGAATGATGCCCACCAGCAAATTCATCTGGAACAGTCTTCTTAAAAGTAGTATAATTCTGTTAAAGTTTCCTTGCATCAAATATGTAAGAGCAAAAGATCCAATTATTTCACAGATTCTGTTCTATTATTGTGGTTGGCCTTTTAAATCCATATCGATCCATGTGACTTGATGTAAACTTGCAAACGGTATGATTTAAAAATACTCTGATTGTATGAACATTATATTTAAGACAATAATAAATGGATTTATATATCGGTCACTCTTTCTATCTTCGCATCATTATAACATCGTTTTTAACCAAATCTATGTATACGTAGTATATCTGACCACATTTGTTGCAGCATATGCATAACCATGCACCAGATGCAATGAGACAGACTGACATATATACAGACAGACAAACAGCCATACAGAAAGATATGTGAGAACCACTATTGTTCTACTCATGCATAGTGTGTCTAACATCGATATTTCTCCAAATTATAGTCAATAAAAATTTCAAAACGTTCAAATAAATAAAATTAAAATAATCATTAAGAGACTCGTACGTGCGATTGACAGTTCAAGCGTGGATGACATTTATGCAGTAAAAACAAACTAGATCCTTTCTAGAGATTACACAAGTTATTTCATGGAACATATACTGGACATTAATATAATTTAAACAGTCTAAATCAATAATGTAAAACCTTAAGAATTCAACAGCCAGTAACTGCAATGATTAAATCTGAACAAACTTAACATGCTTTCTTTATTTCGCAAGCGAGATAAATTGAAATATTCGGAGAATATCGACTTGAAAGTTGGGAACAGTTAGCGAAAACAATTAAAGATGTCAAAGCTATTCTAAGTTGATAATTTGGTTTTAAAATAATAAGATATCGATTGTATTTGCAGACACTAAGCCGTCTGACACATTTTCTTGATCTACTTCTGCCATCTCTAATTGATGGAAGTATTCGGAAGTGAGTAGCTTCGATACGCCCTCTGGTGATTTCAGTTCGAAGTAATAACCTAGAAATGATCTACAACATATGCGTTATATAATTCAAAAAATCAATTTATTCCTAAATTTCCATATAAAAGCACCCTTCCTACTTCAAATTAAACGTGTTGAACAAATACTGTTACCATTTGAACAACAGTAAGGTAAGTGGACACGTTATTAATAAGTGCATTATAAAATGCTTCTAAGCTTGGCCATTTTGTGTTTTATTTCAATACATTTGCTTAATAGAGGCCAATTTGGAATCTGATTTTTAATTATATTTTCACTGGAAAAGTCTACTAACGTTCTACAGCTCTACATGATAATAATAATAATAATAATGTCTCTATTGATTGAAATATATGGAATGTATCTATGATATTAGTTACATGACTTATATAATCCTCTCTATACCTTATATATATATATATATATATATATATATATATATATATATATATATATATATATATATATATATATATAGATATATATATATATATATATACACGTATGTGTGTGTTTATGTATATCCCTTTATATATTCCTTTGAAGTTCTAGCTGCATGTTACTCTTAAGTTCTGTAAATGTTTTATTTTTCAGATGAAACCCTGGTGTTTGTTACTCATCTGCTTGTCATGCAATTTAATGAGAGCGAGTGCAGAATATTTTCACAGATTATATCGTGAAGAGTTTCTACCGCATTTACTCCTAGCAGGTAAATGTTATTTTTATATGTTGTAATTATCAAAATGCAGAGCTTACTGTACAATGTCTTAATGAGAATACAAATATTTAGAAACAAAAAGTAAAACATAAAAAGGATATTAAACTTGGATGCTTGTGTATTTGTTTTATAATCCTTATAAATATGCTTTTAGAGAATGTATAAGCTCTGGACAGGAAATGGATGCATGATAACATACATTAAAGAGATGATTCTCATTACACACACACACACGTTTTCATAATTAATCTCTTTATCTCAGCGACATTGTAGTATGATATTAAAACAATAAAGCGTTTTTATTAGGCCAGAAACATACTAGCAATAAAAATATGTATTAATATGTATCAAAGTGTCCAGTCAATCATAATGTGTCACAACCAATCGTTATTCTGAATAGTCTGAATTTAATTATTGTTTGTTTGATTCCTTATCGTTTGAAGCACGAAAACTAAATGATTGTTCAGAAAGAAGAAAATATAAAATGTGTGATGAATTACGTTTGTGTTAATATGATACAATGTAATCATGGGCTTCTCTTAAAAAAATAATTTGTGCATTGTTATTCAATATTCTATAATGAAG
>JARLTB010000275.1:2620000-2675000 GCA_030141615.1 Unio pictorum | reverse complement strand
GCCAAATATTACCATAACTTTTAACATCTGTCGAGATTTTTATTTGGAATCTCGTAGAGCATCCAATAAATGAATTCTTTCAAAACGCACATACATAGAAAATGTACGAAGTATGGCATACTACCTTTAAAAATAGCAATCCATAATGAAAACAGAAAGAAGCTAAACTCACGCCACGTTGACTACGGGAACTGCCTGTACACAATTGGCCATCTCATCTAAACAATGTTGAAAAAATTATTTAGAAGGAAGTACAATGAAAGTCAAGGATTGAGTTGCGTGTATTTACTCACACTATTTCCCACTCGTATTATTTCTAGCAAATTAAAATCTAACTTAAGTTTCATACTGCAAATATTCATAAGAAGGGCGAGTAAGTAAGCCGTTCTACTATGAATGAGGTTTCTCTCATATATATTCAAGCTTTGAGAAATCTTTGAAGCTTTCTATTCCCGAGTAAGCCAATTATATCTTGATAAATGCTAATTAGTTCACTTGCAGTGTAAGACTATTGCTCAACGTTACTATGAACTAGTCTGTGTGGTGTGGAGAACGTGTGTCATCTGAACAGCCATAGACAATTTGAATTTGAAGCAAGTGGACAAAAGATGTGGGCCATTTTATTGAGCAGTTGCATTGATTACCTTTTTCCCAACCCTTTATTGAAATATTGTAGTCACAACGTAGCCTTGCTAGCAACTCCCGGCACAGCAGCAGGAAGCAACCAAAACAACAGTCCTCCTCTGGAACATTTGCAAACTTCTTTTGCATCGTATAACTCCTTGGAAATCAGAACGTTATAACTTGGAATAGTCAGTTTTGATTAACGTAACAACAGACCGCTCGATGGATGTGTTTCCGAAAAACACATTATTGTTAAAGGAAATACATTTTCGCAGGCTGTACATTCGGGTGACAAAGCTTTAACCTTTGGAAAAATCATTCATCCCACGCAAGTCTTTTATCTTTCAGAATTCAAACGAGGTTTAAGTCTCCAAATTCGGAATGATGAAATGGAAGAACACTTAGGCATAAATTGTTATGGCATTTATATATACAAACGATAAAAGCAATAAAATCTTTAAATGAACGTTTATGATCAATATTTCATCTAAACGATTGCCGCTATTATCGGAGTTCTAATTGAAAATGCTTTTTTAAATCGTTTTATTTAGTGGCACTACCAGTAGATGATCAACGATAAAACGATGTTCTTAACGATTTTAATGAACACGCAAATGTATTGTATGAGGATGGTAATGCTAGTTTTGATTTTATCACCGATATTGATGAAGCTCCATCTGTCTAGTTTGATTTGTTACTAGTCTCGTAATATTCGATGATGTGATACTGGGCAATCAATCATATTCAGCTTCGATAGTTTCTCGACGCATACAGAACACATAGTGGTAAACTCAGCGATATACACATATATCAAAAATGATCAGAGATAACTGTAATATTTTAGTGGAGTCAGTACATATACTCGGCGAGACATTTATTTGACTTGGTGTGTACAGGATATTGATATAATTATATTCCGAAACGTATTTTCAAGTGCGAAAGCTACTTCACACGGATATATCATGATCCTCGGTCGCGATATCATGTATGACATGATAAACATTTTAGTTAAGAAATAGAGGATACGACCAACAATGAAAGTCCGGTGGGCAAACGAATGCACATACTAATTTGCAAACGAACGACAAAGATGAACTAACTAAATTGAGATAACCCATTAATATAATATATCGGTCAATTAGAGGATTCAGTTAGACCTTATTGACCTTGATTTTTCTTTTTTCTTTCTTGTATGAAACGTTTTTACAAAAAATATTTGATCCACACCTAATCTTTTTACACTTCCTGCTGCTTTATCTGATTACCACACCAATCACGTTTGCAGACTTTTAACAGGAACAGAAAATTATCTTGACTATATCAAATTAGGACTGAGTCTGATTGTTTGTTATACTTCTTATATACACCTCCCATTGCGACAATACTTAATAACATACTCACTACGTGACAGATCATAGAAATTGCCTTTTCATGTGTGCTAGAACAAGGAATAGAAAATTATGTAATCTTCTAAAATTGCCCAAACCCGATACGATAATGAGAAACGAACCCAAAGTAGTGAGACTATTAGTAGCAATTGTCAACATATAAGTAATCATGTATGAACAGATCCTATCTACTTTTACACGATTACTTATGATAAGAGTCTTTAGTCACGTAGACATAACGTGGCTAAAGAAAATAGCAAATTAATAAAATTTACAACCATGAATAGATATTACAAAAATTATACAAAATTATGTAGAATGAGTTGCTGAAGACAAACAGAGCGCATATAATTTAAAGCCGTTAAAACGACACCGTTTCTCTCCGAGGAATTAATTTTGTTTTTTGCTGTAAACGCGAATAACATAATATTTGAATTGCTATATGTATGAGAAGGGACAAAATTCATCGTGCAACTATTTATGTCGCATAAAGCCATCAAATCGTTAGTACGATATACAAGTGGGAATTTAAAAAGAGAACGCATACATCTTCGTTCGATTAGGAACTGAGTTTTCTTGAAAAGTTATAAAAGAATTCTTGCCCCAAAATTAGAATCAGCAGCAGAGGGGGCGAACCCTACAACGTTTTCAGGCAAAAAATAGATTGAATCTTTGAAACAAAAAATAGAGCCTTCCAACGAAATCTCATGTTTTAACAAAAAAAATAAGTCTCCGTTTATCAAACGGAGACTTTACGATTTTTCAATCAATTTTGGTCGCAACCTGTTGTCATTCACCCCCTCTGCTGCTATGGGTTAACAAAAAATAATAAATGATTTTAACCGAATATTTGATCAAGTCTTTAGGATCTCACAAACAGACTAATCGCTAACACCTCCTCTTGTAGATCAATTAGATTATTGGACTGATCTGTGAGTTTGAAATTAATTCTGGTTAATGAATCATTATGACACCGCATATAGACTGGATTAACCGGAGACTCAATTATTAAAAATCCTGGAGGGGCTATTGGTGCAAACGAATAAAGAATATATCCTTGCTGAGCTTGATTTGATCGTTCGAGATTAATTTGATAGCTTCCTTCGATAACATCACATACTAAATTGAGCGCAATCACTGAGGATATATTCACGTTGAACGGAGCGATATGCCTACCGCCACCATCTGGATCATTATTATGTTTGAGGATTTTTATTTCCGGTGATGCTGTTTTTTTCCATGCATCATGAATTATTTTAAAACCAACATCGATGGTGTCACTGAGAAGTTTTTTAGTTTTGGTACGTTATATCCTGGTAGTTTAAATGTTGGAATATCTTTAACGGGAAAATTATATTTTTCTGCAAATCTTATTCTCGATAGGGGATTATCGTCATCTAATATATCCTGAATAATTTTCAAATTAAATGTTTCCATATCGTCGATAATTTTGTTGCATGTTTCTACGACGCTGATAAATTCATCTCGGGTGAGAGAGCCGGATTTAAGAGATATTAACAACAGCGATAAATCATTATTCATTGCTGTGAAATTTTTAATGATTTCAGGTTCGTTAACAAAATGATGTCCCTCTATTTTATCCCCTGGCTTCTCTCTTCCAGTTGATTGGTATTCGAAACCAAAGAAATCTATAGTGAATTGGTGATCTTTATAACTCTTTATTGGATTATCAGGTGCTATCACGTCGGTGATATAATCAGTTTTTTGTGGTTCTGGTAAATCAACGGTTTTCCCCCCTGGTGGTAATTCAGGCCATCCTAGTAGGGTTCTAATAGAACTCTGATAGATATCTACGACGTATCCTTCTGTGCTTATTTCAATTGCGGAAGATAGCGTCGGCTCATGAACCGTTATAGCGATTTTTGACTCTACTCCAGTAATCGATTTTATTCTACGCGCGAATTCATTATTGATTTGTTCGATTTGGTATGATCCGGTTGGTATGGAAATAACGTTCCAGTCTGGAGTTCCATCGGGTTTATTCTTATTCGCGAACACCAAGGAATTATTCGGTTGTTGACCACCAAATGATTTTGATCTGATATTAGGCCAACTGTGATACACTCGTAGTTTTGCTAGCGCTATCTCCTTCACGGGGACTGGGCTAGGGAAATTCACACTGAATTCAGGATTCGTTGATGTTATTGATATCATGCTTGTTTGTACTGGGTTCGTCTTCTCCACTATTCGTTGAAGTAATTCCTGCGGTGTTGTCATTGTTATTATACTCATGATTTATTTCTAATTTTGATATCGCGGAATCATAAATACTGACCATCACTGAGAACTCACTATCTGATATCGTTGAGGTTATTGAGATCATTCTGGTTTTCGGGTTCGTGTTTTCCAATTCCATCGGTGTTGTCATTGTTATTATACTGTTGTTGTCGCTCTAATTTTGATATCGCGGAGTCATAAATACTGACCATCGCTGAGAACTCACTATCTGATATAATTGTATTATCGAGTGACGACAATATCATCGAGGATAATTGCGAGTATGCGGTTGATACAGCATGAAATTGAATTAAGTAATCTTGCAGTTTGCGTTGGCTGCATGATGATATCCTTTTTGTTATCCCGGTTGATATACCTGCGATTGTAGCCGCCGCAGAAATGCAAATTGGAACTACGACCGGGGCAATCATTGTAACCGATGCAAGTATTATTCCGGCGCCAGTGAGAACGCCTGACACCGAGTACATAGTAACATCAATTACGGTGATTCTTCGTCGGTATTTTTTTATTTTTATTTGATACTCCTCGGCGAACGCTTTGAGTCTAGTTTGAAATTCTCTGACCTGATTATAGCGATATTGCGATGATGAAATCATTTTTATTTTAAAAACGCTAGCGTTTTCAATTACGATTTCAATTGAAACCGTTATTTACTTAAATCCGCTACGAATTCCACATACCACGTTGTTGAAACCCTAACCAAATTTTTATCAGTAGATGTCATTGTGAACTTTTCAGTTGTATCCTTGTCGATGATCGTTGAAATTGTATTGTTGACCCCAGATGAACTCGACGATGAAATATTAAATTGAGTCGTTGTCACTAGTGTTAATCGATATATACCCTTGACGGTTGCAGTGATATCTAATTTGTTGTTTGTAGGTGTCCACGCAAATGATCCGTGTTGGATCGTGTATACTACGTTGTTGGTTTTCTCATGAGGAATTTTTGCTTTTTCAATGATTGTTATCATCCTCGAAAAATCATTTTTGATGGCTTCGATGAAGGTTTTCGTCTCATCGATGAATCTTTTGATATCAGGGAGTTTTATGTCGAGTTTATCGAATGTAGTTCCAAGAAATTTATCAATGATATTTCTACGAAAAATTGAAAACTGTTTTCCGTGTTCTTCAATTTTAGATTGAAGTGTTGTTAGTTCCAACAGAGAATTTTCCAACTCATTGTTGAAAGTTTATATTCTATCTGTAATAGTCGAAACGAGTACACCCGGTTTGAGTTTACCCTGATCGGAAAATAACACGATAGTATTCTCGATTGCGTTTCGTTGTTTAACTAAAATATCATCCAACGACACATCACTAGTTTTCAATTTACCCTGATCGGAAAATAACACGATAGTATTCTCGATTGCGTTTCGTTGTTTAACTAAAATATCATCCAACGACACATCACTAGTTTTCAATTTACCCTGTTTGTCTTGAAATACAACTATTTCCCCGGGATCAACACTTGTTAAGTTCAACGTCTCAGCGATTTCATCTTCAATTATTTTTTTTATATCCTTGATAGAATCAGGGGTTGCAACGCCATCGAGTTTGGGTTTCAGAGGTCTTCCCCAAATATCAATCATTGTTATTGTAAAACTATTTCTCTCTCTAAAATCTTTGACTTCCAGCGATTACTAGTGTATTTATTTACGACAACATGTGGTGGTTTTCCCCTTGGGTTACCCAACGAGTTAGAAATAGCGTTAAGGACATTTAATACTTCGCTGCCACATATTGGTGGGTCAATCATCGTTTGTGTTGGTAGCGTAGAATACCAAGTCTTCATTGGAAAAATTTTATAGAACGCATAAACTCTTTTGGTGGGGTTAATCCATATAATCAAAATAGACAATCCCACGTGGATCAATAGCGTATGCAACCCAGTGAGTTCCGGGACCGGTGCTGTTATCTAAATTAATGATTCCGGTTTCAACGCTGTTTGGTTGATGTGGTAATTGATTTTTCATAAAGACACCTCTAAAATTTTTAATCGCCAGTTTTTTAGCAGCACCGAGTAAATCAAAATTGGACATTGGAGTTAAAGATTCTTCAATCAAAGACTCTCCAACTAATAAACCGGTCCTAGTCTCAGGCCTTTTCCGCTGTACCATGAATATGGGGTTCCTGGTAGTCTTAGACCCTATCCGCTGTACCATGAATACGGGGTTCCTGGTAGTCTTAGACCCTTTCCCTTTTTTTATATCCTTGTCCAGTTGCCTTTTTCAACGCCATTCCTGCTGCAGTACCAACAGCTCCCAACGCTGCCGCTTTAGCCACCGCTGGGGCTGCTGCTGCAATCAAAGCCGGAATCGCAGCTAACAACGGGAATATACCGCCTGTTTTCATCATATTTTTGATAGCAGCCGCAGAAAAAGTAATCTGAACACCTTTTTTTGCTACAAGTGCATCATTGAAATGTTTTATTTGACGAGTTGTCAGCGACAATTTATTTGCACCACCAGTCATTTGATTGGGTTTCAGCGTGATTGTGGTTCCGCATTGCTTAGCTGATTTGGATTGTAATTTTTTTAATTGACCAGGTGTCAACGATACATTGATATTACTATACGACATTATACATAAACGATTGATTCTAAATCGTTTACAATTTCAATGAAAAATTCATAGAATTTTCAAAGATTTTCTACTGGCGCATCTACCACTCTCATTCTTCCACCAACACCTTCGAGTAGCATTGATTTATCGCTGCGAATGACAGCAACCGCTCTATAATTAGCAATAGCACCACGAAGCACATTAGCTCTAAAATGTATATCAACGACAGACTGTCTTGTTAAATCAAGATGTTCCAACGAAAAATAATAGATCGGATATAGATTTTTAAAATCAAATTGTGATATTTGCAAACCAGTATCAACATTCTGATCGCGTGCCATAAATGACAATAGACGATGATACACGCGAGCAATATGATTTTGACCGTAATCAAGTTGTACGTCTTCAGATGGTTCCTGCTGGCCGTTTATTCTCAGTGAGACGTCTTTAACACCTAATTGATCAAATATCATATGGCTGAAACGTTGATCGCCAACTCGTGTGTTATCCTGTAACGCAATAAATATGTGACGTGGTGCAGCAACGCCTTGTTTTGATGCTAGGTTCCACGTGAATAACCCGTTAATATTTGATTGTTTAACATCTGTACTCACGGTTAGCCAACTTAACAACGACTTTCCTCCATGGTCCATAAATGATAGTAATCGCTCTTCTGCGGTGATTGATGGAGTCAACACTGGCATCCACAATGATATTATTGTTAAATTGACTTTACCAGCATCATCATTTACATGATCTGCAGCCAGGTTTGCTGGAATCCTCCAGATTGCGTCATTGTCATCACTCTTTCGTACAAGCGATACTGTATGCTTCGCCCCGTAGATAACTTTTCTGACATTTCTGCAGAATCCAAATATGTGATGCAGTGGAATCGCGCATGAAAATGATTTACGCGCTCCTTGCAACATTGATATACGTGTTGCAGCTCCTAGATTGAAATTAACATCGTTGTTTATAATCATATCCTCGGCATCAATATTAGCGGTGCCAGCATTATTCTTTCGTCGTCTTACAACAAATTGATTTCCTCCAGCGGTATTTTTAACATCTTTTGCAAACATCATAGAAGGTCCTGCTGATCTTGTATAATCATCAGAATATCTTGCTAGCCCGATTATTGTTGTGGCTGCATCAACATCGCGATCTATCGACTCAATTTCTTTTCCATCAATGAGATATCTAGCACTCTCAAATAGCGCCATGATACCATTATTAACAAACCCGACTTGAGTACCAACTGGATACGGTGCTGGTACAGCAGTAGTATCAGCAGCTGTTACAAGTTCTCCTTCTACTTCAATAAACGCTTCAGCGGGTAGAAAATATTTACTGGTATCATGAACCTGAAGTTCAATTCGCGATCGACTATTTGGGTCTATTGCATGATAGGCGTAATATTGATAATCGCGTACAGAATCATCCTTGCCAACTGGGGCGTCTATATCAAACGCTGGATCAGGTGACTTTTTGAACATTTTATTCTATTTATCAGAGTCTAAATCGTAAACGATTTTCATCGTAAAAGAATCGTAGGATTTCATCGTCGTAGTTTTTTGAAGCCACTTCCTGCTATCATATTTGCAATATTGCTTTGGTCAGGGGTTATCAACGACGCTAGTTTTTCATCTACTGCGTTATTTATAATTTTACTAACCCGTGCAGGCATTTCCGCTGTAGACGGTAACGGTTTTGAAAATCCTTTGGATTTCCTCCGTGATTTCACTAGCACTGTTAATTTATTCTTCGCGGCTGAAAACGCTTTTCCGGCAAGATCTCCAACAGCACTAATACCCTTATCACGAATAACATCAATTGCTTTCATTGATAATTGTTTAGCTACGGCATCACTTTTGGAGCCATTCTCGCAAATAACCCTGCAATGGTATCACCGAGACCATCTCCGTAGTATGCTCTATAAACTGGAAACCGTGAATTAACTACATAGACGGGGGTTGGTTTATCATGATTGTAGTGTATAATCATCTTGTTATAAAACTTGTAGTTTTTTAATTAGTGATCAATCGCTGTAATAACCATGGGCATCTTTGTGATTTTCAACTAATTCAGCAATGAGTTCTCGATATACATTAATGTCCATGATACCACCGGCAAATAATCGTCTACAGATACCAGCTGCTTCATTAATTATTTCCGGAGAGTTATTTCCGGCTCGTTTCCCTCCGATGAGAACTTCTAACCGTGATATATCACTGAGAATATTACCAGGACAAGTAACGCTAGTGTTTTCAACTATGCCGCTACCTAAATATCCATCTCCAGTTGACTCCTCTTCATCCTCTTCATCCTCTTCAACTATTATATTCATTTTATCTATTCTACTCAATACTTTATCTTTAAAACTCTCAAAATCATTGCGGTTAGTGTCTGTGATTCTAAATCTCTTATGGTTTGCCAAGTATACTTTTTTATAAAATTCTCGTTGTTTTTTATATACTTTTTATACCCTTTGTTTACAACTCTTTCTCTTTGATCGAATGAAAAATTCTGCACAGCAAAGTCAATTAAATCATTTTCATCAAATTTTTTAATTTTTTTGTGTGTATCGTATGTAAATATACTTTCCGGTGAATACATTTTTTCTGTAGTAGTAGCGTCTTCTTCCTCTTCTTCTTGTTTTCTTGCAATAGCACCTAGTTCTTCTAGTACTCGCTCTTTTTTTTGTTGTTGCCGTGAAGTAGTTACTATATCTACTGGAAGTGTTACTAAAGACTTTTTTGTTTGTTTAGTTCTTTTTGCTGTTTTTTCTAACACAGGGAGAAAAGTCTCTTCTTGTTTTTGTCCTTGTTCAGAGATTGTTGACACTATCTGTTTCGTTGTTGTAGTTATTGATTTAAACAATTCTTCAGATCCCGCAGCAAAATCAGTTTGTAAACTCTGTCGTTGTTGCAGTTTATTCCTTACAGAGTCGCGAATTGGTATAAATTTCCTAATTGCATCCAGTCGTTCACGAGCCAATCTAGTTGTTAATGCTTCATTGACCATTATTTGAAATCAGAAACAATTTTTCAATTGCAAAACAATTTTTCCCGAACCTGACCTAACCGAGGAAAACAATTTTCCAATTTGACATGTCGGATGATTTTTAACACCATCGTGGGAGTATTTCATTGATGGCGCAAGTGCCAACGCCATTGAAATATTTTTTTTTTATTCAGTGTGTGAAATATTTATTCAGTGTGTGAAATATTTTTATTTTTATTCACTGATTTTGCCTGTTTTTGACTGATTTTGCCTGTTTTTTTGACTGATTTGCCTATTTTTCACTGTTTTTTATACCATTTTGATCAGTCTTCGTCGGGTAAAGTAGTCGATTTTGCATGGGATTTCCCATAGGAAAAAGCTGTTAGGATTCATTTTGATGGTTTTTTAGTCATTTTTCATCAATTTTTGCCTGTTTTCATTGATTTTTGGTCAGTTTTCCTTGATTTTCGATAAAAAACCGCGTCGGGTAAAGTAGTCGATTTTGCATGGGATTTCCCATAGGAAAAAGATGTTAGGATTTGATTTTAATTTTACGCAGTGTGAAATATTTTTATTTTTTATTCAGTGTGAAATATTTTCACTGATTTCCTTTGAGGGTCGAAAAAAAAATCTCTTTGAGGGTCGGTCACAATCAAAAAACGACAAAATCTCTTTGAGGGTCGGTCACGGTCAAAATTGTTCATTTTCTTGAACTAACGCTCTTATGTTTCTAATCTTCGAATTAACTTCTTTTTTCAATTCGTATTCGTTACCTAATTCTTTTCGTATTCGTTCCACGATAGTATATAACGGAACAAACACACTTACGTCACTGGAAAATGCAAGAGAGTCCCGAATAGAATTAACGTTGATCATTACGAAGAGATGAACGATGACATTAGATCATTAGATGAAGTATTAAAGGAGTTGAAACAACTAATCAGATTACAACCGGATAGAATCCAATGTGAAATAATGCGTGAAATAATTTCAGAAACCCCAATGAATGATTTCTGGGAAGCGTGGAGACCAGATGATTTGATAATAGCAAGTAGAAAAATAGTCAGAGATAAACTTCAGATGAAATTATTTGAATTGCATAAAGAAAAATTTGCAACACTTCCAGTACCGTTGTGTTATAGGCCTTCGGATACACGAAAGCAGAATATCGACGTTGACATTCCTGGACAACGTGAAAAGCAGAATTTAGTATTGAATGATATTGTGCTGGTTGATATCAGCGTCGTCGAAGATGCATTGCGTGCTGATAAATCCCCGTGGACGTTAGGTTACGCAACGACAATACACTCTTCACAGGGATTAACTGTCACAGACACAATTATTTGGATAGTAGATAGTCGCATTGAGTGGTCAAATTTAGTTTATCTCGCAGTATCCAGAGTACGAAGAATAAATCATCTTCGAAGAAATGTTGTTGACGAAGTCAGTGACGATAATGACACTTCAATAAGTGATATTGTCAGCATTGACAACGTCAATGACATAATCAGAAAAAAACTCTCTGGTTATAAACAACAGGATAAAAAAAATAATAGAAAATTTGACATTGATGCTGAATTAATAATTACGCTGAAGCAACAACAGAATAATCACTGCGCGAGTTGCAATTGTATAATGCGTTGGCAGTATTCGAATAAAGATCCTCGCCAATTTACCGTAGACAGAAAGAATAGCAGCATTGGTCATATCAGAAACAATGTGATGTTGACCTGTCTTGAGTGCAACAGACGAAGGGGTGCCAGCACCCTGGGTGCTAGTTAAGACCACGCGGTGGTAATTGAGTATCCTCGGGAATTACCTGTAGTTGTTGTCGAGTAAATCATCGCTGAGGAGCAGTTGAATCCAATTTATAGATTGGAGGTCTACCAGTAGATCGTGTTATACCGGATATCTTATGCGTAGTGACGCTCCAAATAGGATCGGTAGCTCTTTTTTTACCACCCTCAAGCTCTCCTGGTTCGTATAAATACCTAACAGTGACATTACTACCAAGAATTGGTTCTTTGAAATCTTTTTGTGAAATCCCTTGAATTTCCATTTTAGGTATAGACGCTTTCTTAATCGCAGTGACAGGTTTTATGTTAATTGTTCGAGTAATCTCATTATTGAGCGCGGTAATCACAGCTGGTAATCTCTTAACCCATTCACGGGATCTCTTATCCTGAATAAACTCCTTCGCGTATAGATATCCAAATAACCGTTCAGCAAGAGTCCGATTAAATCGTTCAACAATTGCCTGATCGCGATGTAGCGCAGTATTCCCTCGTCTGATGGTGACATTGTGATGTTTCATCGCTGATAAAACAGCGCCTTGAAATTCCTTGCCAGGATCAACCTGCAATAGATTTGGCCAGCGTAGTGGGCCTCGTCGATAAATCTTTTCAAATGCAGAAGCAACTTCAGGTGATGATTTTGTTTTTAACGGTTCTGCTTGTTTCTATCGACTCGCAACGTCAACTACGGTTAGCGCGTATTTGTAACCACGATCATGCGGCAGAAATAATATATCAGCCTGATGAACTTCATTAGGAGCGGTCACATCAAAATGCGAGTAATTAATTTGTTTAGGCGGTGGTAGATAAATTTGCCATATCGCCTGTTTGGATAACCAATTAGCCGCAGTGGTTTTTTTCACTTTTGCAGCGCTAGCGAGTTTATTGATTGCAGCGCTACCCCTCAAGTATCCCCTTGAAGAATAGTAAATAGATTCCATGTTTATATTAATTACCAGCACCTAACATCAATTTACCTTTCATAGCCGATTTTATCAAAAATGAAGCTAATTTTTCTTTGAAGGATTTATCAGGAATAGCATTTAATGCATGAATTAATTTCACATCTGCTAGATGCCTGTGTTGCAAATTGCTGCTTTTATAAGCAACATCATGAAGGTGACAGGCCTTATCAATCGCCTTATCAATCGCGTTTATTGGTTCTTCATCACGTCGAGGTTGGTTTTGATCATCAAGTCTGATATCAAGTCTTGTTCCCGGTCCACAGTAGCTATATCCTGGAAGGTGCTTTTCTCCCGGGTATTTTGCCCATGGGGTTCCAGGGAGTTTTGACAATTTGGCTGCGATATCACCCCCTCGTTTTTTTTTTAAATCATCATTTCCTGCAGATCTCATAGACACAAATCTAAATTTCTTTGTACCACATTACACGCATTTACCAGAAAGCGCTGATCGGTTATGTTTAGTTGTAATCGTAGTCAAGTCATCTGTGCCAGTACGCGTTTTACACTTCACACAATATAGATCCATAATTTATGTATAGAAATATGGATATAATTGATTTTTCAGCGACAAAAGCAAGATAACCGGTTAAGCATCATGCAGCGCTACCAAACTCTATCCGGATGATTATAATCGGGCCATCTGGATCCGGTAAAACGCAATTGTTGCTCAATTTAATAATGAGATGGATGAAGTGGGATAAGTTGTATTTAATTGCCAATAGCGTAGATGATCAACGATGTTATGAAGTGTTAAAGGATTTTAATGAAAATGCTTCAGAGATTGCCGGTGAGGGTATTATTGAATTTATAACCGATATTGACGAGGCACCATCAGTAGAAGATCTTGTTGGAAGTATTAACAATTTAGTCGTATACGATGATGTAATGTTAGATAAACAAAAAAATCCTGCTAGAATATTTTCCCGAGGCAGGCATCAAAAAACACTGACGTGATATATGTCACTCAACGCTACACTCAGATTCCAAAAGTCATCAGAGACAATTGTAATATTCTTGCTGTATTCAACGGAGTTGATACTCATACTCTTAGAAATATTTGGCAGACATGGTGTTCTGATATGGACTTCAATCAATTTAGAAATTTCTTTAGTAATGCTCAGTCAACCCCGTACGGATTTGTAACAATAAATTTACATGATCCTCGGACACGATATCGTATCGGACTTGATCAAATATTCGGTTAAAATCATTTATTATTTTTTGTTAACCCATAGCAGCAGAGGGGGTGAATGACAACAGGTTGCGACCAAAATTGATTGAAAAATCGTAAAGTCTCCGGAGACTTATTTTTTTTTCTGTTAAAACATGAAATTTCGTTTGAAGGCTCTATTTTTTGTTTTAAAGATTCAATCTATTTTTTGCCTGAAAACGTTGTAGGGTTCGCCCCCTCTGCTGCTGAATCCGCAATATCGTGATTTACTTGAGCGGCTTATTGTTGGGTGCCCGATACCATTAACATTTTGATTTCTCTGAGATCTCGAAATAGAACTGAAATATTTCAAAGTTATTTTACTGAGTTGTAAATCCTGTAAACCTAGGTACAATTTATCTAGACCTAATCGAGCAAAACATTACATTTGCATGAAGTCCAGTGAATCGTAGAGTCATGTATATATTCTTTTGCAAATTTGTCTTTTAATAATGACGAAAACTGTAAATCCTTTGCTCGATATACGAATCTGAAATATTCCTAAAGGTGTTGATATTGTTGTTTTTAAATTATATTGCATGAAATGAAGAAATCATAAATCAGATATAAACTTCTATTTTTAATTCATATTCAGTTTCTTTGTTTTATGTTGATTTTGTTATTTAGTTCAGAGACGTTGTAGAAGGCTGAATCGTGGTCTTTCACACAACCTCAACCCTCAGAAACACAACACCTTTAATATAAAAAACTCTTTGTGTTAAATATTTGAATATACATGTTTAGTTAAAATTTGCCATCCTCATATCTGTTATTTTGCTGCCTGAAACTCATTTTTCTAAAACATTTCATCAAATGTCTGTTAAGTGTGTTTACCGATTTGATGTCTAAATCGCTAAGAAAAATAATTCACCATGTGCTGACTGACACACAACTGACATTGCATAACACTGAATCACTCCGCTTAGGACGATACGGATAAGAAAACTATGTTTTAAAATGTGGAATGAATATTGGAGCGAATATGATGACATTGAGGTCTGATAATAAAGCAAATTTCATTTCTTATCCCTTATGTTTAGATGATAGCGTTTTGAATTTACAACGATAAGTCGTTAGTAAACGATTCATCGTCGTGTGAAATCTAATAAAGACTCTCTATGCAAATGAATATTGACGGATCATTTAGAGGTACATCCTTATGCAAATCAATATGGACAATTCCTAAGGGCATTTAATAAAGACTTCCATGTGGACGATTGTTTCAACAATGTATCTTGTAAAGTATGGGATTATCCTGACAAATTTCTCGTATATGCATTATCATCTTCGTCTGAGCCAGGTGCTTGGAAACAAAGTAGCGAAAAGATATGAGCAAAAAATGTACACTCAGATCAGAATCTTATACGAAAACTAATTTTCCTATTGTCTTTCAGAAATGATTAGACATATAACAGAACCAATATTCGTGAAATTACCTTGCACCAAACGGTTGGAAAGGAAAAATATATATTAAACTAAAAATATTTCGTTCATAATGTTCCTCCTTTGTCCCGTGTCTACATTTGTTGATACTTTTATACTGTGTATATTATACCGATCGTTACGTAATTTTACAAATAAGAACAGTTATAATCATCTTTCATGCTTGATTATATTAAGTATTGTTTTATTGTTGATATGAGATTTGTTTTGCCTATATTATTTCAATTAAGTGATTAATATAACAATTTAATTTCAATTTGGTTGCACGGATAATGTATTGATGTGTTATTCTATTTTGTGATTGATTAATTAATAGACTTAATTTTGTAATATTGTATTTTATTTTGAAGCTGCGGGTGCTATCTGGTTGCGTGCAAAGACAGGCGTTGATCGCATTGCCAGATATGTAGGCGGACCGGAAATTCAATCGAACAGCCCATTGTGGGTAACAGGGGAACCAAGTAATCCGAATGAATGTATTGTCCTTGCATTCGACATGAACGGAGTACGCCTACTTGACGAGCCATGTGATGTCTATGTAACCTACGTTTGTCAACAATTTTAAATCCTTTCACATACATCCAAGTGTGGATATAGCTGGAATATCAAGCTAATGAAAGCATTAAATAAAAGATGATAGTATTATATTCTCAACATGAGACTCATTATGCTAAAAGAAGATTATATTTTCAGTAGAGATTCAACCTTTCTTAATAAAGTAGTTCAAATCCTGCTGTCTCTTGTCAATACGCAATGCAATATTTATTACATACAATGAATGGAAACTCGGCTGAAGAAACAAACACTCTCTCTCTCTCTCTCTCTCTCTCTCTCTCTCTCTCTCTCTGTCTCTCTCTCTCTCTCTCTCTGTCTCTCTCTCTCTCTCTCTCTCTCTCTCTCTCTCACACACACACACACACACACAAGCACACAGGTACGTGTATTCATTTACTTGTGAGAACATATTACTACATTTCGAGGACTATAAGAAGGAATAAAAGTATATGTTAGAAATTTGAAAGTAAGCTTAACTGTAAGATAGGCAATATCTGTATCACTTCATTTGTGTCATATACCTCTGTATGCATTTTTTTGACTACTCTGACTTTGCCATCATTGAGACGACTAATTTACACACAATCAAAGACTACTATCAACCTGAGAACCTGAATATTTTTTTCTGCTTATTGCACCTGTCCTGTAAAAACATGAGAAGATACCTAAAAGTTTAGAAACAAATCTATCTGCAATTAAAACTACAGATAGACATATAAATACAGAATATTAAATATTCAAATGTTATTAAAATATAAGTTTTAAGTTCATTTGGAAAAAATAAATAAATCTCAGGCACATTTTTGCAACTTTGTAACCTCTTTTATTGACACAATCAAAATTACCATGCAGAATATCAATTATATCAAAATTGTCAATTTATCTATTAAAATAAAAAAAGTAATTTCTAAAAATGTAGGTTGACACCAAAGTAACCCAAATGCCATTAGGCAGTTTGCTCAATGCAAATTCATTAGAACTGAAGTTGCCTTTGGGAAATCTGCACTTGACTCATTATATGACAATTTATCACAAAAAAGTTTAAATATTATGCAGAATAAAAGGGGAATTGAAGGAAATTGTGTACCATTCATTTTACAGTTGATGTTTTGTCATTTTCTGTTTGTTTATGCTTTAAAAGCGTACGCCCATATTTAAAATTATCAAAACGTTCGAGAGGTAAATGAAGATAAAATATGTAGGTGAGAAGGAAACGAAGAGTTAGAATGCATATATATGCATCTGTATATACCTACATAAATATATAATGGTTTTTAAACTTTAGGAAATGAGAGAGATTAGATAGAAGATGGGGAGGGGTAAAATATATTGAACTAAAAAATGTAATATTTTGTTTTCTAACGGGTTCGTCTGATTTGCTTTTGGAACCGTTATTAAATTCACTTTTATACGCCATGATATGCTACCAGATCAACATGTGCAGTAATGAAAGCTAGACATTAAGAATAATATTTTGTTCTAAATCTAAATGTTTTTAGAACGCTGGCTTATTCATTTTCTTAAAATTAATCATCTAGTCACCATGAAGTCTGCGACATGCATTTAAACTCTCTATGACGAGTTGAATTCAAAGGAGTTAATTACACTTATTTTAATTTGTTTACATTTTTTCAAACTGCAAAGAATTATCAGCCTTCTGTAATTTGTAGGTAAACAATCATACAATATATGATAAATATCAATTAGGATGAAAGTGTTTAGGTTGATTGATTAGGCATTTAAAGAAACAAAATTATAACTTGCTTATTGCATGTCTTTATAACATCAGTTTTGAGGACTCAATTTGGGTTGCATTTTAGTTAACACATTACCCCCTGGAGGATTATGCTGTTTTCGCATGCAATGCGAGTTGGAAACACATTTTGGGGACTATTTTTGAAGACATCCTAATACATTGTCTTCCAAGCAATATTTCATTAGAAAAATTGTCTAGTTGTGCTAAAGAAAATGTTTTTCATTGGTTAGTTTGCTTGCGCAAGAACAGAAGACGAAAAATGGCCTTTTCAGTTTTGCTTAACGGACCCATATTTTCGTATGGACAAGACTCTTTATTCAAAATGTCCACCTTACTCAACTTTTTGCACAGGTTCTTTTGTCTTTGTGCGCTTCAGATTTGTCTGCCGTTGATCTGAGACCATAAAGTCTAAAGTCTGGACACAAATTCGGAATCCGACCATGGGCGAATTTAGGGTGAATAAAAAAAGATCCAAAAACATAGATTTTTCCTCTGTATTTTGTAGTGCAACTATAAGGTTCAGATTATTTACTATCCTTTTATAGCAACATCTGTCTATCTTTCTATTATACCACTCACTTTAGTGTATCATGCATGACCTTGACGCTACAGACCGTGTAAGTAGGCTACTACCACATGCCCCGTAATGTCGTCGCTAGTGGTTAATGTGTTAATATTGAAGAAGATTCATTTCGTTATATTATGAACTGGCGTATCAAGATTCTTATTCTTACATATTAGACTAAATTAAAAATTTTGGAATGGTACTGAACTGATTAAAAGACGTTTGGAATATGTACCCTGAGACTTGAAGAATGTTAGCACATTAGCACATTCTAAGCTATTTACCTATCTATTTCAGTATTGGAATTTGCTTGCATCAATACTAGATATTGTTTGAAGATAATGGCAACTGTTTTTTTTAGAAAGGAGTTGCATAAAGAGGTAAGCGAGAAGATACGCAGATTGAGTGTGTGTGTGCATATGTGCGATTTAGATATTTATCATAGCTTTAACAATTTTTCAGTCATATCACTATAATGTCTGTAGCGTGGCAGTATATTGATGTCTAGCACGCTCTTGCCACTAAGCCACCGGAGTGGTCTATAGGCAAATGAAAATTAAAAAAAAGACATATAAAAATACAGAGAGAAAAGGAAAATGGAGAAATGCATTTAGATTATAAAATTAGAACTGGAAAGTGAAACGCAACCTTTTCTTTACATACATGCTTGTGTTGTGATGATATCATAAATAATATGTTAGTATAAATTGTTAGAGAAAATGAAATAGATCAATATGGCCAAGACAGCATAGCAATCTATTTGTAAAAAGTGTACTTATTGCAAATTTAATAACATCTACACTTCATTGTCATTGCAACAAAGTGTTAATTATGATGTGGGTAAGCTACATATCTTCAGGCGGGATGAGTTGGTACTTGACGTATATCAACACATAAAATTTCAAAATGGAAACTGGATAAATCTATTTTGCTACAAGAAAGTGCATGCTATTTCTGACTGCTAAAGTTTTGAAAAATAAGCAACATAATTGAGGCAGATTATTCAAAGGCTCCTATATTAGGAGGTCAGTGTCACAGTCCTTTACTGAAAGCAAATAATTTGTTGGATCAAACAAATCTGTCTGATCTTATGATTGAGTATTATAAGCCATTTATGTTGAAAGGTTCTATATCACCTGTAAGCAATACTACCAAACCTATCTTAATTAAAATATTGAGACACATGAGCTTTTCAGTCTTTTATTATCAGACACATTGCCTGTCTCTGAGCACAACTCTGGGCAGAGTTTTATTATTTAGAATGTAAAGTCAGGCTTTGCTTTGTCTCTCCAATGTACTGAAATCATGACCATTATGGTACAAAATGCAGTGATCCGACTATTGAGCTGCTATGATCGCCTACCTAATACTGTTTGAAAACAACAAATTAAAAATAGAAAACAGTAGTAAGTTGAGAAGAAAAAGAAAATAGCACCAAAGGTTTAAATTGCATTATAATTTAAATGAGCCAGAGATGCATGTATAAATATGGCACATATTTCATTCAATACAGTAAATTTTCATCTCCACAAAAATGTTTAATATAAAAGATGCAACCCTACTAAATTCATTTCAGTCAGTGTATATGTCATTATTGAATAAGAAGATGTCTACATCCTACATATTAAGCCCACTCACAAACATTCAAAATGTTGGTTACAATGGTATTAAAGTGAAATAAAGGAAAAACAAAACTACCATTGGGTGTAATTCAAGGGTGTTGATAGATGAATGAAAAGACATCAGTTTCCATCTAAGGTGGAAGAGTCTTGACAAAAATGGCTTCATGGGAAGACATGCAATACTGCTGCATTTGTATATGAAACAATCATCTCATTTATCATTAATATATGCATGGACAATAATATTAAAAGATAAGGTAATTCCTTCGATCGATGATGGAACGTCACTGTAATGTCAATGGTTTGAAACATATCCAATAATTCTTTGTAGTTTGACAAAAATCATTATATCATTTAGAGATTTCGGTATTTAAAATCGTACATTCAGATATACTCATGGACTTTAACGTTTTCTTTACATTCCTTTCTGTGGGTATCCATTTCGTTTTCCAATATTGAAATGTAACTAAGCTAACTCATTATTAATTGTTTCAGCTTAATATTTAAATGTCAGTTTGTTTAAGCTGATTTAGAATTTTAACTTCATCGGTTGATTAAATTAATAATATAGTCTTTTCATATACTTAAATCATGAATGTGTTTGTATCTGGTATTTAGATATTTGTTCAAAATGATCTTGTGATACGGTTATTGCTGTGCCTATCTCATTCATGCTTCTTTGCGTCACATGAATCTTTTAACCAGCTGTTTTCCATTGTGTTCACTCACTCTGATTTACATTGTTCAACAAAAGCTTGTAATTTCGCTTCCTATTTAATTTGCAAATTAGCATAGCTGTCATCCATGTATTGGTCCAGTAAATCTTTGAACGTAGTTACACGTTGCTCGAACGGTTGGTTAAATTGTCTAACCTCGAGTAAATGATCAGGATATTCTCGTGATCTTTCGTGGCTTTATTTAATGTACATTACGTATTCACGGTTGTCTATGAAATGTCATCATTTGTCTGTAAATCGGTCAGTGTTTTATGTTCTGGTGTTATTGTTCGAGTCAGTAAAAATGTGTGAAAATATCATATATTAATTTATAATCTCTTGTTCGAGCTGTTAGATTTATTAACTCAGATCTCTCAGTATCAGCAAAGGGTTGGTACAGACAATTATCCAGTGCATCTGTATCTGTAATTGCACGTTGCTCGAACGGTTGTATACATTGTCTAATCTCGAGTAAATTATCAACACTTTCTTGTGCTTTTTGCATGGCTTGATTTAATGTACATTGTGTATTGCTTGATGCTATGTGCCAACGATTGCTTTTTATCTAACTTATTGCTCTGTTAAAATCATTCGGAGTTTTATAGCACAAAAGGTTCATGGCTCCTTCATTAAGATAATATTCGAGATCTTGTAATTTATTGTCAATTGACTGTTCCGCGCTGGCACAATTGATTATCGCCTTGGATATGTTTGTCGCTGCCTTGCGTAATCTATCGTATGCTGTCCCAGTGCTAGACACAACACTGCAGACATAGTAGTGATATGACTCAATAATTAAAGCTATGGTAACAATCCATTAAAACGTATTGGCATGTTGCTAGTCCCATTCGTAACATCCTTCAAATTGCTTTCCTCCATACTGTATTTTCTTTCTGTATTTGTACTAATCACATCCGATTTTTGTACTTGATCATATGGATGAGTAATGCAGATCTTAGTGAGGTTAACCTCATCCATAATCGTCTTAACTGCGGCAACATCATTCTCATCTGCTTCTGTAAATGTTTACACGTAAGAACAAACCAGGAACCATAGGTTGCTCTATTTATTCTATATGTTCTTTAGCTATATGGCAAGAATATGTTTCTGGCATTCTGTGAGTCGATGTGCCTTAGTTGTCAAAGCTTCATCTCTGATGTTAAGTCTGTTGCTATTTGGACGCATTTGTACTAGCTTCATATTGACATTAATTAGCACATGAAACAAATTGTCAGGCAAATGATTGTTAACTGACAATGATGTCAGTAAACAGTCTCTCTTGATTATTGATAATCATTTTAAGGCTGCACTATTAATTATAAATTAAACAGTCCTTGTTACATTCTTGTCAATGAAGATAAAAATTAGTGTTTTTCTATGTTTGTATTTCTTTGCATGGGAGGTCATTGGACGTATAATAATATTATAAATTACATCGTCTCTCTATAATACTAAAGATAGTGTACTATTTTACTTATCAAATGCATTAGTAATGTATGTTTCCTTTGCTTTGCAAAATCTCGGCCGTTAAATTGCGTATACATAATTTTACTACACGCTACTGCTGTTAAGGTGTGTTTCGTTCACCTTTGCGTTCCTACAATCATCAATAAGATTATCTTCTCTTTTCTATTAATGATTATTTTGTCCTTGTTCTTTTTGATGTTACTCTCAGTAGTTGGAATCTAGCCTGAAACCCTTTACCAAGTTGTTAACTGAAACATATTTGATAGCTGTTAACATTATCAAATAAATAAGGAAGCCTAAAATGAACTGTACATTTTAGAAACCCTAGCATTACAAAGTTGAAAAGACTTTATCTTATTTCATCCAGTTACTCCAATTCTTTTTAGTCAAGTTGTTACAAATTATATTTGTCGATGTTTATTTCCATTTCATATTGAACTTAGTCGCTGTTATTTTAGTTTTCTACAAATCAAGTTGGGCATTTCATTTTAAAGTCTAAAGGACTGTGCAAACAAATAGGGATGTGAGTAAATGATATATTGGTTATCATTTGAATTGAGGAGACAAATCTTGTAGAACCTCAATAAATATCGGATAATTTAAAGCCGTTTTGAGCACAAATATCAGTCTCAGATTTAGGATATATTATTGACTGTGAAATTACACATCCATAACGATGAAACGGATTAAAGACTGCTTAATGCTGTTTGAGTCTAACTCATTCCAAAAAAAATTATATGGAGACGTTTAGTTTGTTAATTTAACTTGAATATAATAATGAAGAAATGCTTTGAAAGTAAATAGTTTGATCAAACCTGACGCTCCTGACTTCAAACTGGACTTGGTAAGGTACTACCTCCTTATAATAACTGCTTATGTATATGAGATTAAGACTATAACACCATATAGTAATACAACCATATAAGTAAATTTACGATACAATTATACTAACACTTAATGCGATGGTTTATGTCACTATTTTAATTTTATGACATTAACTGTGTTATTATGTAGGGCCTTATGTTAAGACAGGCTTGTAATGGAGTTCTGACCCTATAATGAGAACTGTCTAATAATGACGGGCCATGTATTGAAGGTGCAGTGCATATATCCGTTTATGTATTGTAGTTTATATAGAAAACGAAATAAAGCAACGCCTAAATTTTTTGTTTTCTGAACATCAAAGTAAACTTTTTATAAAGTCTTAATTTTTTACATTTGAATGTGATTAAAATGTTTATGGAATTGTTTTCGGTTTACTTTTATAATGTACAAATATGTTCTGTTGCTAGAATTGTAAGACGTGTATTTCCAAGTAATATATTTTCTTACTATAAACCAAAATATTTTTGGGGCAGAATATATAAAGTCTTTTTGTTTCTTTTTAAATGAAATATCACATAAATCTTTTGTTTTCTCTGTAAATTCTAAATTACAAAATATCACAAATTACAATCAATGCTAGGTTAAATGTTACCCATATTAACAAACATCTGTGACCTAATTACTTTATCAAGAAACCTCAAACCTTGAACCTAGTTTTTATGTAATTGAACATCTGTTATGCATCCATCTGTCTTGAAGGCCACTACATCTTATAATTTCCACATATTGACAGTACGCAACTGATAATAATGAGTATTATTTCTTCTAATAATAAAACTTTATAAAGAGCATTACCTCTTCTCAGTTATTAGCAATAAGAGTACATAATTCATTATAATGAAAATCATGAATCCTGTGTATATGGTTTTATATTAAGAATGCTTTAGAAAGGATATTACATCTCACGTTCTAGACATGACAGTACATAATTCATTATCCTGTCCTTGACGTCAGAGTAAAGTGTCTTATATTAAGAATGCTTTATAGAAGACATTACATCTCACTTCCTAGAAAGGACAGTACATAATTCATTATATTGCCCTTGACGTCTGAGTAAATTGTATTATATTAACAATGCTTTATAAAAGACATTACATCTCACTTACTATTAATGACAGTACATAAATCATTATATTGACCTTGACGTCGGAGTAAATTGTTTTATATTAACAAGGCTTTATAAAAGACATTACATCTCACTTACTAGAAATGACAGTGCATAAATCATTATATTGCTCTTGAAGTCTGAGTTTACTGTCTTATATATAAAATTCTTTATAAAAGTCATTAAATCTCAATTCCAAGAAAATACAGTACATAATATATTACGCTGTCCATGAAGTCTGAGTATACTGTCTTATATTAAGAATGCTTTATAAAAGACATTACATCTCACTTCCTAGACATGACAGTACATAAGTATTTATGCTGTTCATGAAGTCTGAGTATACTGTTTTAGAATAAGAATGCTTTATAAATGAAATTCATCTCAATTACTAGACATGACAGTACATAAATTACTTATGCTGCCCATGAAATATACTGTTTTAGAATAAGAATGCAAGAGCAGTCTATAATGATTGGTCAATTGGGAAATACGGGCTCTTGACAAGGTGATACACACGATGGTAAATATGTTAGCCAAATTGACACACACGATACCACAAAAGTCAGGGCAGGGTGACACACACGATGGGACAGAAAGTAGAAAGAATGTGGTGTCTGGAATAGCACTTGACTATCATATAAATCATGTCATTGACTACTGTATCATTGTGGTCTGGATCTTGATTCTGTATGTATTTGAGTGCAAAAAGAATTTTTCCACGACATAAATTTACAATTCATAAAATATTATCATTTTTTATATTTTTTACAATATCTGTCTTCTAAGTGATTATGGTGACTTTATTATGTTGTTATCTGGAATGTGCTGTGACACTTGTACCATGTAAGGAAAGGGCTAATTTAAGTTCTTTGGACTTGTCTCCACTCTTTATTATATCTTTTAGTTGAAATCCAATTTGTTTAAGTTATATTCAAGTACTATGCGAAATCACTTTTAAATATATAGCTTTTGTTATGACCTATACGATATTTATTTCTTTTTACTACTTAACCTTTATGTCTTTTATACATTTAATTCCATTCTTGTTTTTTAAGTAGTTACCTTTGTTGTCTAATATTTATTCTCAAACTATGATGCTTTATTGAATTATTTTCTATATAATTTAAGGGAACATTTATGTGCGTTCGCTTTATAATGATTCATGCAATTTGTTCAACAATTGGTACTATATTGTTTCACATCCTTTCCTTGGTGTAGTGTCCCATTTTCTATAAACATAAAAAATGTATTTTTATTTTCAAATTCTGTCACATTTCGTAATCACAACTGTGAAGACAATAAATACAGTTACGGCTTTGTTTTTACCTGAATTATATATACAAAATAAGAAAGTAATTATCAGTTATACCACAAAAAGACGCCAATTGTCTTAGGTAATTATGTCGTTAAGTAAGCACCTAATAAGTTTATTGTTTGTGTATTTCTATTCCATCATAAATAGCTTTCATTTATGTTGTTTTTGTCATTTAGTTCAGCGACTATGTAAGAACAGTTCTCGTCGTCTGCCGCAATCTCAACACCAGCAACCAATATTAGACCAAAACTCTTTGTGTTTTATATTAGAAGATACATGTAAAATACAATATTCGTTAAAGTTTACCATCCGCAGTTGTGCAATGCATAGTATGTATTTTTAACACCTTGGTATCTTAATCACTAAGATACATCATTTAAATCAGTGACCTAAATTGTTGCATAGCTCCGAATCACACTGCTTAGGACCATAATGATAATACAGCATTGTTTTGAAGGGACGAAGCAAACACAGATGATAGCGTTTTGAATTTACAGCGATATATCGTAAATAAACGATTTCTCGTCGTGTGAAATCTAATATAGACGTTATTATGCCAACAAATATCAAAGAAACATAAGGACATTAATAAATACTTCCTTATGAAAATCAATACGGACGAATCCGAAGGGCATTTAGTAAAGACTTCCTCGTGACAAATATTATGGAGGATGTTTTGGTCAATGATGGAACTATCCTGACGAATGGGTGATAATTGCACTATCATATTCGTCTGAACCAGGTGCTGGGCAACAAAGTAACGAAAATATCTGAGCACAAGAAGTACACTCACATCAGAAACTACAAACGAAACAAAATAATAAGTTCCTAGTGTCTTTCAGAAATGTTTAAATATATAGCATAAATATTGTTCTTGAAATCAGTGGAGAAGCAATGGTCGAAGAGTAAAGAGATAATTTAAACGTTGGATATTTCTTTGATAATGTCATTAAAATTGTTCGTATGTCACGTTTTATCATTTGTTAAAATGGTAATATACTTTCTTGTAAAGTGTACACATAATAATACAATGATTCTCACTTATCTTTGTTGATTAATTGATTGACTTAAGTATGCATCTAATTATTTCTTTTGATTTGAAGATAGAGGTTCTGAGTGCTTGAGTGCAACGCCAGACGATATGCGTGTAGCGAAATATATAGACGGTCAGATTATTCCATCGAACAGCCAACTGAGAGCAAGAGGGAAACATGACACCACGAACCCTTGCATTTTCGATCCATCTGACAAATGGATCACGCCTACATGACATGATGTATGATATTATTTTAAGCTAAGCTTATCAACAATTATAAATCCTCCCACATCGCTTGGAGTGACGACAGAACTCAAATATCAAACTAATCAAAACATCAAACAAAAAATGAAATTATATACTCAACATGAAACCAGTTTTTGCTAAGGAAGATTATTTTGTTGAGCGGGTAAGAAATTGTTCAATATATCCGGCAGATTATCAACGTATTTCAAACGCAATAATATATTTGTTGCACTAAACTCATGAAAACACTGAATAACACATAAGTACGCAATCACATACAGACACTCAACACAAAGATAGTATCATGCCGTTCCTGCTGCGTTATCATCATATCAGCTGGATTTAGGTTGAGACGTCCTCACTTGTGAATCGAAATGCTCGATGATAACATGAATGCACTGCTCAAACTCTCACTCTAATATTGTAGTCATATTGCTATGAACCTAGATTAATTAAAACACGACATTTGTTATGCATTTCACTCGCAAAATATTCCTCTCGCATCATGGTCGTTTTGGATTGGCCGATTGATAGCAATGCCCACCAAAAAAAGGCTTCAAATTTATAATATTTACAAGAGCCAAGCTTGCATATAAACAGAGGTAGGAAAGAATAGTAGAGCGATTAAGAGACTAGTAGCTGTACATAAGTATCCATAATCAGTGGAATAAAGGTTTCATATGTGTGTATGTGTGTATGTTTGTGTGTGAGTGATTTGGAATTTTATAGTAGCTTTAAAAAATTTAGTTATATCGCTACCATATATGCAGTGTGACAGTTTATATTTATGTCTGACACTGTAGTATCATACCGCAGACATGTCGCATCATGTTCCATTAAGTCACATTGTCCAGATGCTAGACCAACGTGCCCGAACACTAACTTTTTTATGCTAAGCGACTAGCTAGGGAGTTGCTAGTAGTATGTTCAAGTCTTTGGTACGAAACGGCTGGGGTACGAATATTATACCTGAAAATGTAAGCGCTACATATATCTAACAGAAATAAAAACTGATTTGCAACATTTTAAACAGCCAATCACAATGCAGCTTAAATGTCCTACTCTAAAGTCGAATCATAGAATTTGATACGCAAGAATTGGTCATCAATTAAACGAATGACAATATGAAAGTACCCAATTTCATATGTCATCCGCGGCGGCACTAAATAACATTCGAATGCTGTAATTTGTGGTTATATACGACGTTTGATAAAATATGTAAATCTGACGACAATCATCGCAACATACCGCTAAATATATTACTCACGCTTATCATAATTTCACCTCTTTATGCTTGATTAAGCAAGACAATATTCGCTCCGATATTATACCAACAGGTGCCGGTTAGTCCTCTGCAACGATAAGACGGACATTCATGTACAATGTACCTCAGTGCTAACCTTTGAAAAATTAATATTCGTTCGCTAAGTGCATGTACATGTCTCACACACTAACCATCAGCTATCTTGCCCGATAAATATTATATATATATATATATATATATATATATATATATATATATATATATATATATATATAAGAAAACAGAAAAAATAATCTATTTTGCTGATTCCCACATAAGACAACAATACGTATTCAAACTTATAGCGTACTCCTATAAAGAAAACCTTATGACACCGGAACATAAAACATTTTCAACAAACTCGTGTCTATTTAAAACAGGATTTTCATGACTGCCGGTAGATTAATCACATGTTGTTTGTCGACTCGGAATAAAAACTGGTATGCAAATTTTCTTAACGTTTATGGTGCCATACCGTCTTAAGGAGTAGCTGTTACATATATCAAGCTTCGAGTCTTGTAACAAATACACTATCAGAAGATAAATTAACAATAATAAATGAAATCTGTCACTTGTCAATTGTGTCCCTCCGTCACGATTTTCATGAAATTTTGAAATATGTACAATTCTATAAAGATTATTTGGTACCAGATGAGATAAAAGTTTGGTTGAAGCAACATTTTTTAAGATTGTTCATATGAACGGGAGATCAGAATGTTGGGAGGTAGTTCTTTACAATGGCATGTTTGAAAAATGATGGTGAATTCTGCGGACGAAAGAGAGGTATTAAAAACATCAGTTAGTAAAGACAATTTGGGATCTAAGCACTCAAGCATCAGTGATGATGGAATTGGATCACGTTCAAAAGACTTTGGTGCTACATCCATATATACAGCTTAAAATGCTCCTGTCATATTGAAATTCTGTATCATAACTCTATGGTGAAGACGGGTCAGTTGAAATTGTGTTAACAAGCCTATCTCGAATGGTTTGTACTTTGTCACGGAATAAAGTTGTAAACATGTATGGAAGATCTACCGGAGCGAGGGCAGTTAGAAGTGGAGTACATTTGTTATTTGACACTACTTGTTTGTAATCTCGAAGAGCTCTTTGTTGCTGAAACTATAATGGGATACTTTGGCTAAATGGACTATAATTGTGACGTGTTTATGAATAGTGGTTCTGGTGGAAAGCCATGTCCTCTACGATGTACCGCTGCTTCTTGTCTCAGTGTGAAGCTTGTCCTTAACACTGCTAAACCACGGATAACACTTTTGAATTGATACTCTGCACTTGGTTACTAGAGCATGTCTTTCAAGCAATGAAAGCAGGCAGTTATTTCGTTGTTCCGCTATCAGAAGTTGGCAGGCAGGTTGTCCGGTTCGCTTCGATGTCGTGCATTAGTTTGGTTCTATATATGTTACGGAGGTTTATCTTAGTAGTAAATGATACATCGTCGATCTGATGCAATTCTGAACATATTAAGTGACTCTATCATGGTATCATAATCTCTGAAGAGAGATGCAAGGCAGAAATTGTGTCACGAGCTGCACAAACAACGCCAGCTATGTTAAAGGTAAGAGCCATCTGGAGAGACGAGAATATATGTCTGAAAAATAAAATCAGACTATTGAGATCACTAGTCATCTCATTATTTGTTGTATTCATGTGAGGCCTGGACACTGACAGCATAACTACAACGACGTATCCAGGAACTTGACATTATATGCTACAGAACCATCTTTGTCATCTCTTACACGAACCACATCACAATGATGAAATCCGTAACACCATAAGGTACAAAGTAGGCACATACATTTCAAGTATCGCCTTGGTGCATTTGTATAGACACAGCAATGATGTTCAATGATGTCAGACGTTTGTTAACATAGCTCTGCAACGGTGCCCTTGGGTAGCATGACGTCTGATTGCATGTTGACAAATGCCACAGTTCATTGCTGAATATTGACATATACATGGCATTATTAACATATATCATTGTATCACACAGGCTGCATGACATTATTAACATATATCATTGTATCACACAGGCTGCAAGTCATGACGGAATCGTGACAAATATCAAAGTCAGGTCATTGTGAATGTTCTGTTGTTTAATAATTTGTTTATCCGGTTGATGGATATCTATGTAGGTCTCCCATTAGTAGACATTTGCAAGATATTAAAATATAAATAAATTGATAGCGATGCAACATATTTAAAAAAAAGATTACTTCATGCCTTGTAAATGAGGGTAAGATTATATCACATGTATTACCTAGACACTTCCACTTTCCGAAGTATGGTAAACTAAACATATTGGTCTATTTTCGTATGTAATAAAGGAAGGTAGCCTAAATTACAGATATAATGAAAGATTAATTCTATCAACTTCCATGTTGTGTCAGGTAATCTTCAGTTTTGACTAGTCCTATCGGTCTATTAAGTAACACAGCATCAAGACACCCTTAAGGTGGAAGGAATGAAAATTCATATTACATCATATCGCTTGATTGGAAATACATCACAAACTACTACTCTTGCGTATGAATTTATAAGCCTGAAGCATTGTATCCTAACTTAACCGTTTCATAATTTGATCAAGCTATTGCAGTCGTGTTACAACTTTCGATCAATCAAAATATTCATACACTTCCATATAAAGTGACTGTTCCTTCCTCAACTCAAGCGTGTTGAGCGAATACTGTTACCATTACAGCAAATAAAAGGTAGGTATACACGTTAATGCAATGTCAATCAATTAGTGCATTATATATCGATTGTACGTTTGAACATTTTATACATAAATTCAAATACCTTTGCTTATATATAAGACAAAATTATATTTGATTTTAAACTAAATTTTACTCTTGTAAAAATGCAATAGCTTTACAGGATAATATTACTGATATATCTGTTTTTAATAATAAATGTAAATTCTCTACAGTTTTATGACATGAACTCTCTTTCTCGACATATATATATATAAATATATATATATATATATATATATATATATATATATATATATATATATATATATATATATATATATATATATATATATCCTTTTGTGGAGTTTTGCTCTCTGACACTCCTAAACTGCAGACGATTTATTTTGTTTTCAGATGAAACTATCTGATGTGTAGGTCATCTGCTTCACAAACATAATATTGAGAGCGACTTCAACTTATGTTCCTTTCGTTCTCGTGCATAATGACAATCATTCATCGCTTTTCCTCTTAGCAGGTACGTGTCGTTTTCTAAATGATATGAGTATTTATATTCATAGATTAGTGACCGCGGACACTTCAAGTATACGTACATTATAAATAAAAATGAATGATATGACATTAGCATGCTTGTACCATTGTTTAAAGAGAATATATGAGGCAAGGAGAGTAGATGGATACATACATACATGATTGGTGTTACAATAACACGTCATCGAAATATATGATTGTGACCCAGCGACACTGTAGTATCATACCAAACAATTAACGTCTTCTTATTAGGCCACAAAGATTTATGCATTAATTTAATTTTTTATATTTATCAAAATGTCCCGTGAAATCAAATGTGTTCAGCCAAAGTGTTTATTTGAAAAGTCTACATTAAACGTATTTTCAGAGAGGAAAACATTAATGTAGAACATTAAATTCAATACATTTAGTTTCGTTTACCTAACAGGAAACTTCATGACATCTGATTGCAGTATCCCGCTAAAATCAGACCAACGATAAAGAGAGTTTTTAATATAGAGCGGCTGACTCTATAATGATAAGAGTCTTTATTCTAAAACTAAGTTACATAAAAAACCGAGAAGCAAAATACCTTGCCAATTCATCAAATAATTAATTGAATTTTCTAGAATACAGAGCTTAATTGTATAAAAGGCAATTACGTTTGTTTGCGAATTAAATCCCAAATAATCACAGATTTTCAGACCCAAGTCTTCATAATTAATATGCTGAATAAATTTAGTGGAAATCAAAATTAAATTGAATCGTGAAAATGTTGATATGCACGTGATTGTGTAGTGGTGATGTGGTAACAATATTGTGTTGGATCACAATAATACGCACAATGTTAATACAATTGATCCTGCTAAGCTCTTATAGCACAATTAAAAAATATTATCTCCAGTAACAATATTATATAGTCGTCAACCAGACCTCATGTTACATTTAGCATTTTCAAATGATCAATATTACCAGATGGACAATTTTACTCTTGAATTATCCCAATGTTTATAAAATAAAATCAAGGTAACCGGTATACGTCTATTCTAAAATTATAATATAATCTGAAATAAACAACCCGTGTACGTGGCTATTCTTGGTAATAGATTCATATTTAACTGTTGTTCACGAAACAAAAATTATTGATGCATGTTAGTTAGAAAACGAATTTGACTTTGAAAACGTTGAAATCGAGAATAGAATAATCGATAACATGTAATACAAATAAATAAAAGAGAAAATAAACAACGCATATCAAATCATATCCTTGTGGAAATACTATGTAAGAATGTTAATATATAACCTACATTGATGTTGACTATGGAATGTATATATATTTTCTGAAAGATACGCATCAATAATATCTAACCGTAATTTGATATAAATCAAAGTGATATTAAAATATAAAGTTCATTTCCTTTTTAAATATGTGTTCATTTAATTCCTTCCTTCCATGTGATTTGTTCTGGTAAAGAAGATTAAGATTTATTACGTATACAAAACATCAGTGTGGTCAATTGTTTTCTTCGCTTGTTTTTAAATGTGCTGGTACTTTTATGCACAGCTGGTAGATTATCAAACATCTATAGATTTTGTTATATAAATAGACAAGCAGGTAAAGTGGATTTATATATTATGATATATTTAAACTAGATTAAGAACATATTCCGGATAATCCATCACAGTGACAAGTAATATTAGGTTAGTATCTATTCAACTCATCTCTAATGAAAATAAAATAGATATCATACACGAATATATTCACATTCGCAAGTCATGCATATCAATCTACATACATAACTAGCAACTTATTTATCTATCTGTCTGTCTATCTATCTATCTATCTATCTATCTATCTATCTATCTATCTATCTATCTATCTATCTATCTATCTATCTATCTATCTATTATTTATCAATCGATCTATCTATCTATCTATCTATCTATCTATCTATCTATCTATCTATCTATCTATCTATCTATCTATCTAAGCATTAGCACCCTGATATGGGCATTGCGTTCAAAAAGATTTAACTGCTACAAAAGGAGATGACATTGTTAAATAGTCAAAACTGATTTAGTTGTAAATATCCCGCATAAATCGGCAAATTTACATAGCGTTAATACCTGTTCTTTTATTCGTGTTTTTACTATTATCTTTGCGGAAGAGAAAACCCGTAACAGGTATCAATATATACTACTACTACTACTACTACTACTATTACTACTACTACTACTATTATTATTACTACTACTACAACTACTACTACTACTACTACTACTACTACTGGTACCACTGTTTTGCGATAAAAACTCTACTAATAATAAACGGTTGTAGCCATACCTGTGCAAAACATCCAGGTTTAGTTAGTTTTCAGGTGCAGATAAAAACGGAAAAGCCACACAAATTAAAGCTAATATGTTTGCTCAAGTCTTGAGCCTCGAAACCATTACATTAGTGCTGAAAGATTTTGCAGGTGGCCAAATTATTGTTCTGTCTAGAGGGAAAGAACGTAATGCAGCATACTGTAATAAGTGTTTAATATTCATAATAAAAATGGACACACGATATCATTGTATGAGTAGGAATATTACTGATGTCATATCATAATGAGTTTCTTGCGTACTCTATATCACGATGAGGAATTATAAATGGATTTGTATGCAGTGTATACTATATTCAGCTAGATTGCAACCCATCATTTGTTATTAGATAAATTAAAATGTGACATTAATGTTGTAATCAGCATTGATAATTAAGGTTGCCATAAAACTCAGGAGAATGTAATAAAACAAACCAAAACTAACTTGATTAAGTTAGCATGCTTTCTGCTAATCTAGTCTCATTAAGTTTTCAGTCCAAGTTACTACGAAGAGCTAACAACTGTCCACTTTCTCTATATCACATATACACTTATGCCATTGTATGTTTGTCTGGTAGGAATGTTTCCCTCAACAAATGCTTAATATATATATATATATATATATATATATATATATATATATATATATATATATATATATATATATATATATATATATATATTCATAGCTACATACGCAAATTAGAGTGCAATGGAAAGTGTTGATAGTTAACACGCACTGACAATTCGTCTATAGTTTCAGAGATCAAAGCAAAGAAAACGCCAAGTACAGAGTGCGATTTAATTCATGTTTTTGTTGCGCATTTAAAACTTAGAAAACAAACTAGGTTCAATTAATAAAGTAAATATTACACTTGAAAACGACTTTATGTAAAAGGAAGATCGCATAAGAAGAAAACGTGATTCAATTCTGACAACTATATATATATATAAGCCATCACGAGACCATGATTCTAGCCCGTGTTTATTGAGGTCCTTACAACTTATTGTATATTTGACTTATTCAGTGCGGAAGATTGGTAGGAAACCGTGCTAAACACTTTTATTCGTCAGCGATAATTCCTTTTTTGGTCAATAATATTATTAATACATGTGTTTTAGGAAATAATTTTCAAACTTAATGATATTTTGTATATCACAAAACATAGTTTTGGTTTTCTTATTAATTTTGAATATAGACAAACATCCACATATTGTTAATATTCTTTGTTTTCTAGCTGCAACAACTAGTACAACAAGTACCACCACTAATCCACAACTAGAATGCTTCAAGGGATATACCTTATATCCGGGACCTGGGAAAAGCTTTTGCTACCGTTATTCTTCCGACACCAAATCATGGGATGACGCGCGAAATGCTTGCCTGGTGGATTTGGTCGATGTCATTGTTCTTGATGAAGATAGTCTGCTACCCTTTACTGAAACTTTGAGACGACAGTTAAAACGTAAGCTCTGTATTTACATTTCATATTTTATCTGACAGAGAAATGCACAGCTATGCAGCGAACTGCAGATCAGTCTCAAAGCAGGCATATAAAAAATCGAAAAATGCGATAAAATTAATTAGTCAGGGCATTCTTCTGCCGTCGAAAATGAACAGTCTGATAACAATAAATAATCAATATGCGTTATCAGTACTCTCGAGCTACGGCGTGATCCTCTTTACTTCTACCTGTTAAAGCCGAATATCAACTCAGATGTTACATTATTGGAAAAGAGAAACACAGATGTTGTATTATTGCAAAATGTTAGAATATAAGCACAGCTGTTATATTATTACTTATTAGTTTCATGTTGTCTCTGTGTGTGTTGTTATCTGGACTGGTATTTATTATGGTCCTGATTGTTACATTTAAATGAACGGGTAGTTATTATGGTGCTGATTGGCACATTTATATCAACTGGATGTTATTATGGTGCTAATAGGTACATTTGAAAAGACAGATATTTCATGTTTGTAATAATTGTGTACGTTTAAATGCACATGTCGCAAGTGCGGGGCAATAAAGATGGCCTGATATTACCATAGCTATTAAAATTGTAGATATTTTCATAAAAATGATCGTATATCACCCAACATATACATTCTTTAAAATGACACATACATATAAAATGTTCGAAATATGGCAAAGTACTTTATGGATAAGGATCCTATTTAACAATAATAATGTATAATACTCCTCTCGGGCTAATGAAACAGAATGTGCAAAATTTGAAACTTGATCTGAATAGTATTGAAATAATTATTGTCAAAGGGATACAATGAATGTCACAGATACATTTTGTTATTATTAACATGTTATTGTAAAGCACTTTGATTCACTAGAGATGATGCTTTATTAATAAATCGGTTGACCTGAATATTCTTTGGTAAACATGTACAGTTAACCTATATCCTGATCTTGACTCAAGGTTAGTAGCGACCACGGAAATGGGTTTAGTTTAAATTTTAAAATAATTCGATGTTGTTAAGATCAGGATGGAACTAGTGAACAAGTAAACAGCATTTTATTCTTGGAGTGAGAATGATTGGTTCTCGTCAGGAGTTCGTGATATAAACGATAACTTGACTGATCTATGTGCCTTAATGATTTCCCATTCTGGGGATTGTTTCGAAATTGCGTATTAGAATAAGATATAATCTTTTTTAGTGAAAATTAGTCAGTCCTGTACTGTTTCCTGTAATTCGTGGATTTAGCTTGGATTGTGTTTTGGATTTGGTTGGTAAAGCTGTAAGCTCTTTGATCCACTTTTAGAATGTGTTCCAGGAAAATAATTGTATTTGTTAAATTTTACAATGCTTTTTCATAATATCCGTTACCATTTACTGAACTCATAGTATATTACTTTGATTTAGAAAAGAGTTCCGAGTTTGTATGAGCCTTAAGCGTATTGTTGAAACAAAGTCTGTGTCACAATGTCATGGCATTATGTCCGATTGTATCCGAAATCTTTTTGAATGTGCGTGCAAAAAAATAGATCTTGGGTCACACATTTTATCGAAACTCCAAACCATGCCTATAATTAATCGACATACGTTATCAGTACCCTCGAGGCAAGGCACGAACCTCTTTGCTTCTAACTGTTAAAGCCGTATATCAACTCAGATGCTACATTATTCGAAACGCTTAAAATATAAACACACCTGATACATTATTGCTAATTTGTTTCCTGTTATCTCTCTGTGTTTTGTTAAATGAACTGGTAGTTATTATGGTCCTGATTGTTACATTTAAATCTACTGTTGTATAGTATGATGCTGATTGGTACATGTAAATCAGCTGGTAGATATTATGATGCTATGCTGATTGGTACATTTGAATAAAATGATATTTCATGTTTCTAATAAATGTTTACGTTTAAATGCACATGTCGAAATTGCGTGGCAATAAAGATGGCCTTAGATTATCATAGCTATTAAAACTGTAGTGATTTTCATAAAAGCAATTCGTATGTCACCCACATAATACATTCTTTAGCATGGTACATACATAGAAATTGTTCAAAATATGGCATAGTACTTAAATTTTAAAATGATTCGATGTTGTGATGGTCAGGTTGGAACAAGTGAAAAAGTAAACAGTTTTTTATTCTTGGAGTAAGAATGATTGGTTCTCGTCAGGAGTACGTGATATAAACGATCACTTGACTCATGTATGTCCCTTAATGATTTCCCGTTCAGGGAATTGTTTCAAAACTACGTATTAGAATAAGAAATAATCTTTGATTTCGTGAAAATTTGTCAGTCCTTTACTTTTACCTGTAATTCGTGGATTTATCTTGGATTATGAAGCTGTAAGATCTCTTTTCCATATTTACTGTATGTTCCAGGAAAATACATTATTTGTTAAATTTGACTATGCTTGTTTATACTCTCTGTTACCATTTGCTAATCTCGTAATATAGTGTGAGCCTTACTCCTATGACTGAAACAAAGCCTTTGTTACAATGTCAAATGGCAAAACATAATTTAAAGATAATGTTCCTAAAGGGAAATTACATATTTTCACAACCGATAATCTGTCGTGGAATGTTTTCAATGCGCTTGGAATAAAACATGTGGAGATGGTTTACGCCTTCTGAATTACATCACTGTCTTATAGCGTCTAATCAATTATACAATCATCATTACCATCGGAGCATTACATCTGTGTCTGAATAAATTAACCGTGTTTGATTGCCGTTTTGGAGTGTTGTCTTCGTTCACAAAGAAACGTGGAATGTTAACGAAGAGGACGCGGATTGTATTTGTAAAATCGCAACCCACGTTACAAAACGTAGCAGAGAGGGTGAACCCTACATCTCTAATTTGGTTTGATTTCAAGCAAATAATTATAGAACTCTGTTTGTCAACTTAGGGATTAACAATTTTAGAGCTCTGTTGACCAAATTAAGGTTTTCTCGAAACCGAAAAAATGTCCAAAACCAGCTAAGGCTTTAAATACAGACGCGTATTTGTTCTCGTGGTTTTGTTAGTTGTCATGACTTGGCCGAATATTTGACCAAGTCCGATTCGATATCGTGATTTAGGGTCACGTAAAGATATCATTGCAATTCCATGTGGAGTTAACTTAGCATAACTAAAGAAATTTCTAAAGAGAGTATAATCCATATCTCAACTGCACCAGGTCTGGTGAATATTTCGTAGCGTATGAGTATCAACTCCTTTATACATACCAAGAATATTACAATTGTCCAAGATCACTTTTGGTACTTGAGTATACCTCGGAGTAACATGAATCACATTAGTATTTTTATGTATACCTCTCGCAAATATCCTGGCAGGGTTTGCTTGTTTATCTAACATCACATCATCATCTACGACTAAGTTATTAATACTTCTAGCAATCGGTTCTTCTTTAATATCAGTGATACATTCAATAATATACTCATCGATCATCGATTTCCAGTTTTGCTTTCTCATTAAAATCCTTTAACACCTCGTAACATCGCTGATCGTCTATTTTTTGGGCTACCAAATATATTTTATACCATTTTACACATCTCGTTATCAGATTAAGTATCAGTTGTGTTTTATCGCTTCCAGACGGACCAATTATACTCATTCTATATTGAATTCGGTAACATTGCATGGTGTTTAACAGGTTCCCGTCGTCGGGTAGCTGAATAATCAATCAATTACATTTCAGTTATTATAAATAAATATGATCTATTTGTGTTAAATGTAAGACACGTACTAGCATAATCGACTTAACAAAAATTACAACAGGCAATAACAGCATAGCACTTGCTGGTAGGTATGTACAATGTGGTACAAACAAATTTAGATTTATTTCTATGAAATCGGGTAATGATTTAAATAAAACGAGGAGGTGATATTGCAGCAAAATGGACAAAATTTCTTGGGACTCCATGGACAAAATATCCCGGAGAAAAACACCTTCCAGGGTATAGTTATTGTGGCCCTGGAACCAGACTTGACATCCGACTCGATGATCAAGACCAACTCGACCCGGCGAATATCGGATAAACTATATTATCGTTTCATGCTCATGACGTTGTTTATAAAAGTAGCAATCTGCAACATAGACATATCGCAAGTGTGAAATTGATTCATGCGTTGAATTTTATCACTAATAAATCCTTCAAAGAAAATTTAACATCCATTTTAGTAAGATCTGCGAGGAATGGTAAATTGTAATAGGTGCTGGTAAATAATTATATGAAATCGATTTAGTATTCTCCAAGCGGACACTGGAAAGGTAAATCAACAATCGATAAACTTGCGACAAAGGTCAAAAATGTTACTGCGGCAAATTGGTTATCCAAACCGTCGATATGTCATATTTATTTACCACCGCCTAAAGAAACTAACCTCGCACATTTTTATGTCAGCTTTCCTAAAGAAGTTCATCAGGGTGATATACAATTTCGGCCGCATGATAAAGATAATAAACTGACATACAAATACGCGCGTAACCGTAGTTGATGTTGAGAGTAGATACAAAGAAGCTGAACCATTGTTGACGAAGTCATCAACTGAAGTAGCCTCTGCATTTGAACGAATTTATTGACGAGCTCCTCTGCAGTGGCCAAATCTATTGCAGGTCGATCCTAGCAAGGAATTTCAGGGTGCATTATTATCATCAATAAAACGTCATAATACCACGTTACGACGAGGACACACTGCAATACATCGCTATCAGGCAATTGTTGAACGATTTAATCGGACACTTGCGGAGCGGTTATTTAGATATCAATACGCGAAGGAATTCATCAAAGATAAACGATCTCGTGAATGGGTTAATATATTACCAGGTGTAATTACCGTGCTAAATAATGAAAATACGTGAGCAATTATTATGAAACCAAGTAACGCGATCAAAAAGAAGTATATGCCCGTACAAAAACGACAAAATGGTTTTTCAAAGCAGCGAATACCCGGCAATGTCACTGTGTGATATTTATATGAACCAGGTGAACTTGAAGGTGGTAATGAAAAGCTACTGATCCTATTTGGAGTGTTACTACACACATAATATCTATCATAGTAAGATCCACTGGCAGACCAACAATCTATACATTAGATTCAACTGCTCCTCAGCGTGGATTTACCCGTGAACAATTACAAGTGATACCCGAGGATATACAATTAACGGTATGACCACGACTACTGTCCTTTCAATCCACGGTAAATTGGCGAGAATCTTTATCCGAATACTGCCAATGCATTATACAATTACTGATCGCGCATTGAATTTTTTTTTAGGTTCTTTCGGTGCAATTGTAAATATAACATCAATATTAAATCCTCGTTTATTTTTCTTATCTTGCTGTTTATGACCAGCGAGTTTGTTTCTGATTATGTCATCACTGACAATATATCTGATTGTGGTGTCAGTGGCATCTAGAAAAACTCATTGAAGTTGATTTTATTCTTCTAACTCGTGACATTGCGAAGTAAACTAAATTTCACCGCTCGATGCGATCATCTACGATCCAAACAATTGTATCATAGATGGTTAACTCCTGCGATGCATGTATCGTCATTGCGTATCCAATACTGATATCAAGCAACACTATATAATTAAGCACTATAGTTTGTTTTTCAGTCTGTCCTGGAATATCAACTTCAATATTCTGTCTACATGAAACACAATGGCACTGGAAGTGTTGCGAATTTTTCTTTATGTGTTCGAAACAACTGCGCTTGAAGTGTGTCTCTGACTATCTTTCTTCTTGCCACTATCAAATCGTTTGGTCTCCATGCATCCAAAAAATCATTTAATATGGTTTCTGAAATTATTTCACGCGCTTTTTCACATTCGATTTTATCCGTTTGTAATCTGATTAATTTCTTGAACTCACTTAATTCTGAATAAAGTGATCTATAATCAGTATTGATTTCTTCATAATAGTCTACCAACTTCTTCAACCAATCATGCGGAGACAAACCAACAAATGGTAGTGTTTGACCATGATCACCACACATTATCACAGCTGTATTTTTCAGTAATAAACACCTGAGAAAGATTTTTAATATATTCGAGGATACTGTGCACATCTTATCCCAAATAATGATTTCAGGAATACATTTTTTACACATTCGATCTGGAGTTCGTTCGTCACCTTTACATCGATCAAACTGTGATAAGTGCAAGAATCAATTCCTTGCTGTTCCATCTCTCCGGAATGTCTGTGTGTTGGTATAATCATAAACATGTCTGACTTTCCTCGAAATAATTCGATCGCTCGTGTTGTCTTCACCCGCCACATCCATTTTAAGTAAACTGTTTTATATCTACATACTAGATCGGACAACGAAGGAACATTCAATAACTCTGATATCTGATTAGTTTTCATGTAATTATCTTCAATCGTAACATCTGTGGATTCCGAATAATCATGTAACCTTTCTTGTTTTATTCTCCATGATCCCCAACGCTCATCAGAATTTTTAAATTCAGCAACTGCTTCGCTAAGTTTGATATCTATATAAAATGAAGCAGTCGCTACCCTGACCGCGATGTCAGGAAATATATATATATCATCGAAAACAAATCGATAGAAGCATAATCCAGCATTGACGCCCTTAAATGTACGTATTGGTGACTTTCTTAATCTACGTAGCTAACAATTGTACCGAATTTTGTTCCATCGGACAAATAGGCATTTTCGCGATTCACAGACATACCTCTAGATGTTGTATCCGGGATTATAAAATCGAATTCAACATCTTCTAGAATTAATTGTGAATAATGTCGCTTGTGATCATATCCTCCACCTGTGTGAATTTTCCAATTATTCTTCTACTGAGATCTTTTGAATTTTTATCATTGCCTTCAAAGATCTCTTTGGAAGTTTTAACAGTATATTCTTCGTCGAGGGATGTAAATTTTTCTTTCTCATCGCTAATTATACTATCAAGCATCTCAGGTTGTGGTAACCAAACTTCAGTCTGCGCGTGATGTGATATAATTGCTTCAGTGACAATCAGCGATATCAGCATTTTAAAATCAATCATATACCGTAATAACACTATTGCTACCCAGTGTTTTTCAGATATATGTCTACCAAACCAAACATAACAGCATGGATGAAGTCCTTGTGCAAACTCGATTGATACCACACGAGTGAATACGGTTGGATCATGATCGGAAAGTGGTCCATTAATCTCAAAACGGGTCATCTCCATGGCTGGATGTCCAAATCGTTCCAAATACTCAGAGCATTCACCCATCCCGAGAAAGGTCGCCGGATAACACGCAACCATATCAACTGAAAAAACATTTTCGGGATCATATTTGGTATTCCATAATCCACCGTGTCCGTATGTCACACAACACGCTTGAACATCTGCGAGAAATTCAAATCTAGTTGATTTCCACAGATTGTTCTCTTTGGTGAAATGTGCCACGAAGGATGGAACAATAAAACAGTTTGTTTGTAATTGCTCATTATTATCCTTTGCAAATGTCTCAGCGAGTTTTCTCATCTCGTCGTGAAGAGATTCAGTACGGTACATTTCCCCGATAGGTCTTACAAATCGATCGAACTTACACTCTTCGTCTTTGAAACCCTGAAATAACCACACTGAAACAGGATCGTTTTTACTTAACTCGTAACTAAGATCAAACATGTTACTGCCAGAACACTCTGGCTGGTAATATCGTACAATTCGATCTCGAGGAAATATTGTTACCGCGGAGGTCCACGAGTATTCATTATGATCAACGATTTTGATTGGAACCCCGTTTTTATATTTCGATTCGGATAATATTTATCATGTTATCGTCGAGACGGTTATTTGGAATCTTAATGATGTTTCTAGCTCAGCTAGATTTTCAATTGTTGCCCCAGTACCCCATACTGATAGTGACGATTCGTTTATTGTTTTACGTCTTAGATCTGTCAACTTGTTTCCAAGCATCGCATTAGAAAAATGCTCTGTTACTCATTTGGCTACACAATTGAACGACGACAGTTTCATAGATTGCAATTTCTCAACACTTGGCGTTTCATTTATCAAATAAATTCCATAAAAAATGCGGTTACGGGAAATAAGCTCTCTCGTAATACGGTTAGTCAATTCCAGCCAACAGTCATGGTATGGAATCCTGACTGACGCTGACAGTTTACTTATTTGTCAATACAGGGTTGAATTTATCACGAATAATCCAACTACCTGTTTCTGAATGAATAATCAATTACAATCTGAAAAATACTTTTGATCGTCAAGATGTTATATTATTCCTGCTGACCTTTGGTCGTTCATGGTAGCATCAACAGTACCATCGATTCGAAATGCTGACCAACAATGAAATGATCCGTCGCGATTAAATTCGTTAAACCGATCATGGATTTTACCTATCATGATTTTATAAATTATCAGACCCTTATTTGGTGCATCTACAGAGACTCAATCCAGATTGAATTTAGATTTTTTTCCAGTGCTTGATTTTGGATAAACTCTTAAACTCCTTCATGCTATAATTAAAACAAGTATTTAAATAAAGAATTTAAAAATAATGAATCACTCTTAATGGTTTATGAAAGGATCAGTAACCGTTTGTTACAAATCGTTCAAAAACGAATTCTGTGGATATCATTCACAGAGTGTGCGACGAGGAAGCTTTTGTCCGTTACCTTGTATATGATGTGCTGTTGGAGTATGATGAAAGACACAGCTGTGCCTATCATGTGGTGGTAAGCGATACAGGCGACATTTTAATAAACGAATCAATGGTTCTAGCCCTGACTCTAACTCTGACAGAATCTACGACAACGTCATTTGAACACGTCGTTAGTTTATTGTCTAACACATCTACATATATTTAGTCACAGCATCAATGTCCAGTGTTGGACCATCAGACATCTGTTTATGTTTTAACGATATAGTAGTTCCACATTTTTAGCTGAATCCGATTGCAACTTTTTAATCTGACCAGGAGTCAGAACAACACTAACGTGAGTATATGACATTTTAGTTAATATGAGATTGCTCTGTTTGTCTACATGTTTTCTTTTATCGCATGAACTATACTCATTTGTCTACCAACAACTTCGAGTAGCATTCATTTATCACTAAGAATGACGGCGATTCCTCTATAATCACCACCACCACCAGCAGGAGGATTGGTTACACGAGCGTCTAAGTATACGTCAACGACGGATTGTCTAGTTAAGTCAAGATGTTCCAGTGAAAATAATAAATCGGATATAGGTTTCTAAAATCTAATTGCGATATTTGCAGACCGGTACCTACATTTTCATCACGTGCCATAAATGTCAGTAAACGATGATTTGCACGCGCTATCTGATTTTGGTAGTAATTAAGTAAAATATTCACAGATGGTTCCTGTTGACCGTTTGTTCTTAACGAGATTTGTTTAAAACCCAAATGATCAAATATCAAATGGCTGCGCGCTTGAGAAATTAATCGCGTATAATCCTGAAACGCAATACATATGTGTCCAGGTGCCATGAAAAAATCTCCAAAAATGCGACCCTGCAGTCTAGCTGTTGATGTTGTTAGCCATGACAGTAATGATTTACCACATTACTCTGATAAATGATAATAATTTTTGATTTGCGACGATCGATGGAGTCATTGTGTTGGCATCCATAATATAAGTTTTGTTATATTTACTTTACCAGCATCAGCAGCAGCATCTCGCTAGATTGCATCATTATCATCACCTTTTTTGCACGAGAACAACTGTGTGCTTAGCTCCAAAGTTAGCTTTTCTTACATTTCTACAAAATATAAATATATGATGCAGTGTAATCGCGCATGGAAATAATATACTCGGTAACTAAAGTTTCCTCGTTAAATTTATTTGGTAATATTTGGACTATATCTTCATCGTTTTTTTTTTTTAACCAGATTCAAATTTTACCGGACCAGGAAGATTTTGTAACAATTATGATGTTTGTTTAGTTTTTTTTACTATTCTTTTAAGTACAGAAATAAGACCTTTCTTTTTTTTCATCATCTTCTTCTTTTCCATATATAACCTCTTTAGTGATTGTTGTAACTGGCTTGAATAATTGATCAGTCTTTAACTCAAAAGATAGCGTTTAGAATTTGCTGTGATTACTGTAGTACCATCAATATTCGTGGTGGACCAATTTTGTGGATTTCGTTGTTACAAGGAACGAGAAAGATAAATGAGCCAGAAAAGAAAAATGAGCCACTTAGCATGATGCCCCTGCTCCTGTTTTCTTAGTGTTTCATTAATAGATATTACCACAGCTACTTGTATTTGATGCATCAAGGAAAATACTGTAATTTGGTACTTAAATATTATCGTTTTCATGCATTTGTTTTCTTGTTTAAACCTTTTGAAGCAAGAATGATACATCATTTCATATTTGTTTGATGCACACATTTCCGTAATGTTATGTGTGTGTGATTACTAATATTAACGTATCTTTAGCAATTTTTAAGTCATATCGCTACGATGTCTGCAGTGAGACAGATTTTAGTGATTTCTAGCACTGATGCATCATGCCGCAGACATGTAGCATGATGGCCCACCCAGGCACATTATCTTGACACCAGGCCGACCAGTTCTAGCACTAACCTCTTAGTTCTGAGCACCAAGCAAGGCAGTTGTTCTTATCAATTGTGTAAATCTGTGGTATGACTCAACCGGAGATCGAACCCAATACCACCCGCTTAATCGGCGGAAGCTCTAACTACCAGGTCACCGGAGCGGTCTGTAATGTTTTACTCACTGACTTAAATCGCTATATGAATTTAATAACTATAGAGACTGGAACAAGGGTTCTACTGCGTAATTAGCTGCCTGGTAATCAAGCGCCTGTGCCGGTTTCACAGATTGTGATTGGTTATCTAAGGTGAATTTTAACGCTTTGAAACCACTGTGTTAACTGATCGTCAAAATATACTGATGGTGCTACTTGATGGAAAGTGGTTTAAGTAAGAGATCATGCATATACACTGTAATAACTGATCCGCTGGTTGGCTACGTCGTCTTCTTATGATGATGAACAATCAAATGAAACATCAAAGCTGACTAATCCTGACGGGTATTTGTTGTGCTCTTAGAGACTAAAGTATTGTTTCTAGTGTTGTTAGTTGCGTTGTTTGCGACTGATGTTTGTTACTTGGTCGAAAGCACGGTGTAAGTATTGAACTTGCTAGGTCTTTGATTTGTACTCAAACAAGTGGCGGTATTGAATTAATCATTAATCTGAGAGCCGTTTGCGTCGGCATAGTTTTCTGCTTTTGTATTCGTTATGTTGTATATGTGTAGTGGCTGAAACATGAAATTGAACACCTGCTAATATGCAATGTTTGACACTGCAAAACAACGAACTTAAATACCCACGAAAATGACTTTTATTTCACAAAACAACAATTGAGCTCAACGAAAATAAATAATAGGACAGAAGTATAAAAACTATTTTTAAAAGTCGTGTGAAATCTAATTACCACTTCCCTATCTATATGAATATCGACGACTCCTAAGGACATTTGATAATGACTTACTTATGCACGTAAATATCGACCATTTTTAAGGGCATTTACAAACTAATATATTATGGATCATGCTTCTGAGCAAATAATGGAAATAACTTGACCAATGGGTGATAATTGCTGTATTATATTGATCTAAACCAGGTTCTTGGCAACAATGTAATATAACTGTGTGAGCACAAAAATGTTTACTCAGATCTGAAACTCATGCGAGAAGAAAAACAAAATTCCTAGAGTCTGTCAGAAATGGTTAAATATAATGATAGCCACTGGCCTTGAGATCAACTTTCCAACAATTATAGAAACGGAAAAATAATAAACGTTAGATATTTTGTTGACAAATGTCACTAAAATTGTTCCTATGTCGCGTGACGTCATGTTTCAAAATGGTAATAAACTTTTATATTTTGTAAAGTGTGTAATTGAGAACAAAATGTATATACAATATTGCATTATTGTTAATATGAGATTTCAAGCTTATTATTCCAATTGAAAGATCGATATAATTATTTAGTTTGTAATGGTTGAATTGGTATCTGATTGATTTGTTAGTCTATTGTGTGAATGATTGAGTGACTTAATTATGCATTTATTTATTTATTTTAATTAGAAGCTGATAATAATTGCGAAACGAAAAGAGCTGTCTAGTTGGGTGCAAGGACGGACGATACACGTCTGAATTTCAATATGAGTGATAAGTGACGAAATTCAGCGTGCAACGGTGTACGTTGTATAAAACCATCGAATCTATAGTACAACATAAAATTGGGAATTTAAAAAGAAAGAAATGCATACATCTTTGCTCGATTAGGAATTGAATTTACTTGAAAAAGTTAAACAAAATTTTCTGAAGCAAAAATCCAATCCCGCAATGTAGTGCTTTAGTTGAGCGGCTTATTTTGCTTTGCCCGATATCATTAAAACTCGATTTTTCTGAGATCAAGAAATAGAACCATACTATTTTAAAGTTATTTGGAGTTTTAATCCCTTTTAACGTTAGCAATATTAAACTAAACCTAATCGAGCAAAGAATTAAATTTGGCTTGAAGTCCATTGAAAAGTACATGTATGATTATATTCTTTTGTAAAACTGTCTTTTAAGTTCGACGAAAACTGTAAATCCCTTGCTCGATATACGAATCTGAAATATTCCTAAAGGTGTTGATATTGTTGTTTTTAAATTATATTGCATGAAATGAAGATCTGAAAGAAACTTTAAGTGTAAATGTTGTTACAACAGCAGAAGGTCTAGGTAGAGTCAAATGTATAGGTATTTCTAATTCATAGTCAGTTTCTATGTCTTATGTTGAATTTATTGTTTAGTTTAGAGACGACGTAGTTGCGTTGTGGTGCTTCCCATAACCTCAACCATCAGACATACCCCACCTTTATCATACAAACTCTCTGTGTTAAATATTTGAAAAAACATATACATTTCTTTTCCCTTAAATTTAGAAGTTAGCTTTTTGAATTTCCAACGATAAGTCGTAAGGAAACAATTATTCGTCGTGATGAATCTAAAAAAGACGTCTCTATGCAAATGAATATAGATGAATCATTAAGAGCTACATCCTTGTGCAAATCGATGCGGACAATTCCTAAAGACATTTAATAAAGACTTCCATGTGGATGATTGTTTGAACAATGCTTCTTATATATATATATATATATATATATATATATATATATATATATATATATATATATATATATATATATATATCAGCACAACAATAATACTCAGACCAGAAACTTATACGAAAACTAATTTTCCTATTGTCTCTCAGAAATAGTTAATAATAGAATAGAACCAATGATCTGGAAATTACCGTGGACGAAACGATAGGAAAGGAAAATTATATCTTAAACTTAAAATATTCCGTTGATAATGTCACTAAAACTGTTCCCGTTTTTTCATTTGCTGATATTTTAATTTAATTTTATACTTTGTAAAGTGTACAAATAATAACACAACGATCGTAACCTAATTTTGCAATAAGAACGGTTATAATTTTTTGTCATTTTTGATTATGTAAAATATTGTTTTATTGTTTGTATGAGATTTTGTTTGTCTTCATTATTTCAATTGAGGGAATAATATAACAATTTAATGTCCAATTGGTTGCACGTATAACGTAATGATTAGCTAGTCTAGGTTGTTATTGATTAGATGATTGGCTTCATTATGTAATAATGTATTTTAATTTGAAGGTGTGGGCTCTACCTGATTGCTTGCAAAGACAGACAATGATTTAAAGGCCAAATATCTTGACAATTCGACTTTTCCATCGAACAGCACGCTGTGGGTAGCAGGGGAACCAAATACTGTGAACGATTGTATTATCCTTACAGTCGTCGCCAACGGAGCAAGCCTATCTGACCAGGACTGTAGTACCTCTGAAAACTACGTTTGTCAACACTTCTAAATCCTTCCACATACATCTAAGTGCTAACAGCTCTGGGATATCAACCTAATGAAAGAATTAAATTAAAGATGATATATTCTCAACATGACACTCGGTATGCTAAAAAAATTATATTTTCAGTGGAAGTTCAACTTTGCTCCATAAAAAAATTAAACCCTGCTGTTTCTTGTCAATATAAATACTATATTTATTACATAAAATGAATGAAAATTCGGCTTAATAAACTCTCTCTCTCTCCCTCTCTCTCTTTCTCTCTCTCTCTCTCTCTCTCTCTCTCTCTCTCACACACACACATTCACACACACACACACACACACAGTGTTATGTCGTTAATTGTAATATAAGCCGATGAGCTGCACATATCTCGTGTAAGCCTCGAAAGGATTGTTAGATGTTTGCGTACTTTATACAACAAAACAAAATTGTCAAATAAATGTACGACACAAACACTATAAAACTGGATTCATACATTCGGCCAAATGGTCTTTACTGGTCACATATTCTATTACTATGACTGTAAAGAAACGGAACACGAAATTGTGTCTGCATGTTCTAGCATGACGGTCATTTTGGATTGACCAATGGAACATAATGCCCACTAAATAAAAGGTTTCATTACCAGAATATGTACACGAGCCACGTTTGTATGCAAACCGAATCGAGGGAAGAACAGTGGAGGGATTAAGAGAGGGATTCGTATAGGCCTATCCCGAGCCAGTGGAAAAAGGATAAGAAAGTGTGAAAAGTAAATAAAAATGGTTATATCCCTTTCATGTCAGCAGTGTGTCAGCTTATAGTTATGTCAAGCGTTGGATAATTATACCACATATAAATAGCATCATGTACAACCACAATACAATATCCTGGTATCAAACCAACTTGTCCTAAAACTAACCTCTTTATGCTGAGTGTGGTATTACACTGTCGAGGTTTGAACCGGGAAACACGAAGAGGGTGCTCTTACCACTTCGTCACCGGTGCGGACTGAAAACAGATTGAGATTGATAATGAGAGATATAATATATAAGGCATTTTAAAATGAAGAGTTTGGCACTAAAACTATTTGTACTGTTTGTTGTTCTTATTACATGAGCAGACGAACGGTTCCATTTCGATTTTGCTTTAGATATTTGAACTTCTTTCAAAGTACATATTTCACCCCCCCCACCACACACACACACACACACACACACACACACACACACTTATATATATACCTATATCACCTGCCAAACCAAGGTTGAGAAAATATTAATTAAATCCGTTCTAATTGAGTCGAGCATCTTGCATCTTGAAGAAAGATCTGAACAATCTAAAGTCCCGACAATTCTTAAAGACCCCCGAAAATATACAACATATGTATATGGATTCCAAGGAATACTATCGCCGGAGTGAATGTGGTAGATATGCACCATGCTCACTTGGAAAATCCCCAATGACTTGTATCAGATAGAGCCATTGACAAACGAAACGAGCTTCAGGCCTTCACGAGTGGCTTAACCAAGCCCGACGGAACCTGTTCAAATGGACTAGAACAAGGATGACAACCAGCTTTCCGGCGCCTAAAACACAGAATATTCGGGTAAATCGGACATGTTAACCTTGGGTGGTCTCCCATCTTGGTGAGGGTGCACTCAAACTTCAAACCCTTGCTGCTTTCCGCGGATGGGAAGGGCTAAGGAAGTAAACTCTAACCGGAAATCCGGAGACACAGTCCTTAAAGGGTGTTATCTAGGTAACTTCTGCGATCCCGCTTGTGCAATAACGCATCGGTTTATTTCCCTTGTATCTGTCTGATGAGTGGGGTGGGGAAATCAGCTATATGGACAACACGTAATTATCCATATCATCTTGCCCATGCTCACTCCAGCTTCGCTTCACAGCGGCAACATTACACGTGAAGAAGTAGTTTAAATGTTTTAAGTCATAGCACAATGGATGAAGAGTCAGACACCAGGGTTTGCTCCTGACGTTGAGGTAGAACAACTTGTCTCATTTGAAAGCTTATGCCGGCCTCCATCTTGGCAGCCCAGCAAACAATAAGGTGACATCACGCCATATTTTGTCCGCCTTGTTGGTTTTTTAGGGCCTAAGGAACGCGAGTACTTGACAAATCGGTCTGCAAATATTGCACCAAGAATCAAGAAACGAAAGCCAACAAGGAAACCTCGAATTATTAGGCTAAATACTAGAAATATTCTGACAATGCTGCCTGGACTTCACACATGATTTCCAGGCAATCAACCAGTTTCGAAAGACCTAAATCATCAGTGACGAACTTTCAAGACTCCAGATCGAAATATCCAGAACTGCAGGAAAAACTGATACCAGTTTATGGGTACTACAGATAAGAGAAATAAAGATTCGTCTTGCTGGGAAAGAGCGCTGACAAAGCAAGAGAGTTTCGTGCTGGGTTCGTCATCATGCATTCTCTCCTGGAGATAATAGAACCCTGCAAGCAAGGAAACGGATGAGTGTTATCCCACTGCTTCACATCACAACCGGGCTTGTCATCCTGATCGGCGTCAAATAGAAATCTATACAATTGGACTTGTTATTGAGCATTTAGGACTATCTAAAGTGTTGTTTGCGAACGTTTTCCCAACCATTACATATAATGCTTGCATAGAAACCTAGCTATTATTATATGGTTACTGAAACAATAACCCATCCTCTGTGCAAACATTGGATGATCATGCAAAATTTTTGGGAGTCTCAGTATGATAACACGCCAGATATGTTTGAATGCATGTTTGAGTTATCGTTATCATATGTGAAAATAGCTGATATCGACAAAATCCCCAAGGAAGAGCGCTTGATATTATTGTTCGACTTCAATGCTAAGATCGATATCTACCAAGACTGTTGGCCTTCCTGTCCTGGCAAGTTTGTGAAGATGAATGAAGGCAGGCAGCGACCTCAGCACCAGTAATTCATTCTTAAGATAAATCCATACAAAAGTGTCGTGCACGCATCAAGTACAAACACTGGCACTAACTGGACTCGGCTATAGCGAGACGGTCTCCCATGAAGGGTGTGCATCTTACCGATCTTACCGTACCATTGCTTCAATGTTTCTGTAGCATAGCAAAAGAAAGATGATATCGATGTAATCAAACTACAAAGATTATAAAAGGAGCTGGATGTTATGCCACCAGGAGTTAAATGCCTTAGATCAACACGTCAATGTGTCAGCGTTAGCAAGAACTACTGTGAAGGAAACCAAACGTTAACAGTTATCAATATCAAAGCTAAATCAAAAATATGTTGATTCTAATTGGTAAGAACTACAATTATATAATTGAGGCAGAATGCGGAAGCTAGATAATTATATAATTAATTACAAAATGAGGAAGGGGGGCTCCTGTCAATGTTATGGAAACACGATAGCAAAGAGGTTAGGGCAAATTGACACACACACACGTTACCACAGAGGTCAGACAAAACAGAATGTAGAATGCGTTTGGCAAATAGAATATATTATAGAATATCACGTGACATTCATATTAACATGTTTATTTCATAAATTTACATTATCTTTCACATATTGTGTTTGTGTTGTTCATTTAATCCACCATCCACTCGGTAACAATTCTGTTACAAGATTATTGCACCACTTTCTAGACTTGTGTATTGATTCCTATTCAATAATGTTTATATATATATATATATATATATATATATATATATATATATATATATATATATATATATATATATATATATATATATCCTATTTAATAATATACTAATGATTGTCATATGATACATAATTTGTGCCGTCACGTTATCCAACAGTTCGGAAAAAAATTGACGATATTGATGTGGCGAATGTTTTAACTTTGATTGCATCTTTACTTTTTTGTGGAAAACGCATTTTGATGAATTTAATAGCATCATGGTCGAGAAAAAGGCAATTATAAACGTTGAACTACACAAGTGTCTGATCAGAATTAATTTGTAACGTCATTCAAAACGCAGGCTGGCAGTCCATTGATTTGTTATTAGCCTATCACGTAGTGTTTTTAACACGCATCTATCATGTCGTTGCAAATGGTGTCTCTTTGAAGATAAATTGATTATGAATAGTAACACGTCGTGCATTGACCCACTCAAGAACCATATTAGTTTAACAACCTCTTCTAAAAGAACTGTACGACTACCTCTCTAGAAATCCCTGACGCACTATGTCTACAAAAAGGTACCTTTTTAGTTTCATTGTCTTTGTTTCAAATCTTCTAACATTAAATCATCATTGTTTATTTGTCTGCGAATGACATATTTTGACATTTTCAAACACACACACACACACACACATATATATATATATATATATATATATATATATATATATATATATATATATATATATATATATATATATATAATATATATATATATATATATGTACATACTGTAACCTTTTACCATCACATTCTCAGTTTCTTTACCGACAACGTGACTGTTGATTAACAATCAATATTGACATTCCTAGTTTATTTGGATATGTATGAGTGATTCATACGAACGTAGAAAAAAGAAGAAGAATCTTAAGTACATGGTTGTTCTTAATATTATTTCTAAGCATCCCTCATACATATAAACACGAATTGAAAACGTAAATAAAACAATACTAGTTATTATGACTATATTGGTATGTAAATATTTATTTAGTCACACTAGCAATAATATTAATATATCTCTTAAGTCAAAACATTGTAAAAATTCAATAGTACTTATATATTTCGAACAAATTATTGCTACCACCTGCTTAATGGATTTGAATTTTGTTGGCTGCCGAACAATTAACTGGTTAATAGCAAACCCATCATCAACTGGTCACAAGCATTGAATTCAACTTAAAACTTTGTTAAAATTGCTATTTTGTGTCGAAATTCCACCAAGTGCAGTTTGTGTATTCCGATAATTTTTATGTTAGAAAGTGCAATTTCAGATGATGCATATCAAATAATTACAAACATATTAGTAGCAGCCTTGTTCAGCACTCAGCATTGAGACATTAGTCTTAGAACTCGTCGTCCTGGCTTAATGTGACTAGGTGGGACATCATGCAACGTGTCTGTGATGTGATAACATAGTGCTAGGCATCACTATAAACTGCCTCACTGCCGATGTCGTATGACTGAACAATTGTTAGAGATAGGTTTAAAATCATTGTCACACACACAAACACACACACACACACACACACACACACACACACACACACACACGCACATACATATGATGCCCACCAGCAAATTCATCTGGAACAGTCTTCTTAAAAGTAGTATAATTCTGTTAAAGTTTCCTTGCATCAAATATGTAAGAGCAAAAGATCCAATTATTTCACAGATTCCGTTCTATTATTGTGGTTGGCCTTTTAAATCCATATCGATCCTTGTGACTTGATGTAAACTTGCAAACGGTATGATTTAAAAATACTCTGATTGTATGAACATTATATTTAAGACAATAATAAATGGATTTATATATCGGTCACTCTTTCTATCTTCGCATCATTATAACATCGTTTTTAACCAAATCTATGTATACGTAGTATATCTGACCACATTTGTTGCAGCATATGCATAACCATGCACCAGATGCAATGAGACAGACAGACATATATACAGACAGACAAACAGACATACAGAAAGATAGGTGAGAACCACTATTGTTCTACTCATGCATAGTGTGTCTAACATCGATATTTCTCCAAATTATAGTCACTAAAAATTTCAAAACGTTCAAATAAATAAAATTAAAATAATCATTAAAGAGACTCGTACGTGCGATTGACAGTTCAAGCGTGGATGACATTTATGCAGTAAGAACAAACTAGATCCTTTCTAGACATTACACAAGTTATTTCATGGAACATATAATGGACATTAATATAATTTAAACAGTCTTAATCAATAATGTAAAACCTTAAGAATTCAACAGCCAGTAACTGCAATGATTAAAGCTGAACAAACTTAACATGCTTTCTTTTTTTCGCAAGCGAGATAAATTGACATATTCGGAGAATATCGACTTGAAAGTTGGGAACAGTTAGCGAAAACAATTAAAGATGTCAAAGCGATTCTAAGTTGATAATTTGGTTTTAAAATAGTAAGATATCGATTGTACTTGCCGACACTGAGCCGTTAGAC
>JARLTB010000275.1:2475000-2615000 GCA_030141615.1 Unio pictorum | reverse complement strand
CAAACGAGGTTTAAGTCTCCGAATTCTGAATGATGAAATGGAAGAACACTTAGGCATAAACTGTTATGGCATTTATATATACAAACGATGAAAGCAAGAAAATCTTTAATGAACGTTTATGCTCAACATATCATCTAAACGATTGCCGCTATTATCGCAGTTCTAATTGAAAATGCTTTTTAAAATCGTTTGCTTTAGTGGCACTATCAGTAGATGATCAACGATGATACGATGTTCTTAACGATTTTAATGAACATGCAAATGTTTCGGATGAGGATGGTAATGCTAATTTTGATTTTATCACCGATATTGAGGAAGCTCCATCTGTATAGTTGGATTTGTTACAATTTATCTATACCTAATCAAGCAAAAAATTACATTTGCATGAAGACCAGTGAATTGTAGAGTCATGAATATATTCTTTTGTAAATTTGTCTTTTAATAATGACGAAAACTGTAAATCCTTTGCTCGATATACGAATCTGAAATATTCCTAGAGGTGTTGATATTGTTGTTTTTAAATTATATTGCATGAAACGAAGAAATCATAAATCAGAAATAAACTTCTATTTCTAATTCATATTGAGTTTCTTTGTTTTATGTTGAATTTGTTTTCTAGTTCAGAGACGATGTAGAAGGTTGCTTCATGGTCTTTCCCACAACCTCAACCCTCAGATAAACACCACCTTTAATATAAAAAACTCTTTGTGTTAAATATTTGAATATACATGTTTAGTTAAAACTGGCCATCCTCATATCTGTTATTTTGCTGCCTGAAACTCATTTTTCTAAAACATTTCAGCAAATGTCTGTTAAGTATGTTTACCTATTTGATAACTAAATCGCTAAGAAAAATCATTCACCATGTGCTGACTGACACACAACTGAAATTGCATAACATTGAATCACTCCGCTTAGGACGATACGGAGAAGAAAACTATGTTTTAAAATGTGGAATGAATATTGGAGCGAATATGATGACATTGAGGTCTGATAATAAAGCAAATTTCATTTCTTATCCCTTACGTTTAGATGATAGCTTTTTGAATTTACAACGAGAAGTCGTAAGTAAACGATTAATCGTCGTGTGAAATCCAATAAAGACTCTCTATGCAAATGTATTTTGACGGATCATTTAGAGGTACATCCTGATGCAAATCAATATGGACAATTCCTAAGGGCATTTAATACAGACTTCCATGTGGGCGATTCTTTCAACAATGTATCTTGTAAAGTATGGGATTATCCTGACAAATTTCTCGTATATGCATTATCATCTTCGTCTGAGCCAGGTGCTTGGAAACAAAGTAGCGAAAAGATATGAGCAAACAATGTACACTCAGATCAGAATCTTATACGAAAACTAATTTTCCTATTGTCTTTCAGAAATGATTAGACATATAACAGAACCAATATTCGTAAAATTACCTTGCACCAAACGGTTGGAAAGGAAAAATATATATTAAACTAAAAATATTTCGTTCATAGTGTTCCTCCTTTGTCCCATGTCATCATTTGTTGATACTTTTATACTGTGTAGATTACACCGATCGTTACGTAATTTTACAAATAAGAACAGTTATAATCATCTTTCATGCTTGATTAAATTAAGTATTGTTTTATTGTTTATATGAGATTAGCTTTGCCTATATTATTTCAATTGAGGGATTAATATAACAATTTAATTTCAATTTGTTTGGACGGATAATGTATTGATGTGTTATTCTATTATGTGATTGATTAATTAATATACTTAATTTTGTAATATTGTATTTTATTTTGAAGCTGCAGGTGCTATCTGGTTGCGTGCAAAGTCAGGCGTTGATCGTATTGCCAGATATATAGGCGGACCGGAAATTCCATCGAACAGCCCATTGTGGGTAAGAGGGGAACCAAGTAATCCGAACGATTGTATTGTCCTTGCATTCGACATGAACGGAGCACGCCTACTTGACGAGCCATGTGATACCTATGTAACCTACGTTTGTTAACAATTTTAAATCCTTTCACATACATCCAAGTGTGGATATAGCTGGGATATCAACCTAATGAAAGCATTACATAAAAGATGAAAGTATTATATTCTCAACATGAGACTCATTATGCTAAAAGAAGATTATATTTTCAGTAGATGGAAGCGATTCTCCATTAAGTATATTAAGATAAATATTTAAATAAAAAATATTTATTTGTATTTTTTACAGATGCATAGCTGTAATTTGTTACTTATCGATGAATTCACCAGATGTCGCAAATTATGCAGAAGCGAGTATTGTTGTAAACACATAAAATATATTCGAGGAGGAAGCCCCGGTCCACAACCTTGTATCAGCTTTGGTATCGGCGTGCGAGGGAAAAATCAATTATGTGCTAGTTGCGGAGGAAAAAAACTATAGAGAACTTAAACGATACTACGATAAACATACACGTATTAATCATCGTGTTGCGGTTATAAAATCTCCACAGGACTACGTGGATAGAAAAAAAAAACTACAGTCGATTTAGACAAAAAAAGTCTTGTATAAAATATATAATGAGCAACGAATACGTTTCTCATCCAATCTACACCAACTACGAAGCGTCACGAGATGGAACTGTCAGACATAACAAAGGCCCCTTGGTTGGATTAATAATAGTTGTTATATGAGAGTTAATGTTAAAAATAGTAAACATAAAAAATACATCTCGTTCACAGATTTCTCGCTGAAATTTTCATCAAAGAGATCAGTAGCGGTTTCGTAATGAATCAAATAAATCGAAATCCTCGTGATAATTGAGTAAATAATTTGAGAATAATTACTCCACAAGAACATTCTTGTAACAAAAACCCTCAACAAAATATAAACCGTAAACCAAAACCTGTAAAAGCGTTTTATGATAGTGTTATTATACAATTTCTGTCAATATCATCCGCGAGTAAATATTTTGATATTCACGTTGAATCTGTAAGAAATACTGCAAATGGTACACGATTAACAGCATACTCGAAAAAATTCGACCGCAGAGTCTCATTTACATACGCGTAGATTTTTCACTCATCAAAACAGTCGATTTAGACAAATAAAAATGTTCATGTATTATATAATGTCATATATTTTGTCGCCGAATATCGATACATTTTTACTTAATTGGAAATCCTTCAACGATCAAAAATTTGAACGCGCTAAACAAAAATATCGTAAAAAAAATTATAATGAGTTCAATAAAGATATTCTCAGTAAAATCCCCTCAAAAAAAGAACCAGAGACGATGTCAACGCGGACTGAGATTATCACGAGTAAAGAATATAAAATGTTTATATGTCCTCAAGCTGAATTTTATGACGAATTAGTAAAATCATAGAAATTCAGCAATCAATTATTCGAGGTCGCTAAAGAATAATATCGTAAATGGTTCAATGAAAATTATATTAATCTCCATAAGGGAAATTTATGGAAAATAGTTACCTCGAGTAAAGAATATAAAGCGTTTATTGAGGATTATATGACGAAATAGTAAAATCAAATAGGAGGTTTTTAATTAATCAAGCGTTCAGGGATGCTAGAAAGGAATATAGTAAATAGCTTAATACTAAATTTAATAAAGATTTTAGAGATAGACTCCACGCAGAAGATCCAGCCGCGGAGTCAGCGTGGGAAGCGATTATCAAAAGTAGAGCTTATAAAATATTTATGTCAAGCGGTTATTGAAAACAAAAAAAATCTCTGGATTTTCAATTAAATATATTTTAACGTATATAAATATAACAATCATAAACAACGATAATTTCCGCACGGTATAGTAAATTATTCACCGCGGTGAATATCTCGACCGGGAATATAAAAAATAGTTTCTGCGCGACGAATAAGTTATCCTACGTATCGTTCAGAGTATCGTATTGCAAAGATTCTTTCTCGGGAGCGTGATCACCATGTCTTTAACACGAAAGATCCAGAATTCGCTACAGTGTCAGCGTTGTTAAAACAACTTTTAAAATCTATCGTAACGTGACGTATTCAATCAAGAACAACTATCCCTGCAGCACGATAAGTATCTACAATCGTTATATCATATTCCTCTCTCTTTCAAGTTTTTTATCATTTATTGCGAATACTATATCGAGCTTTTTGTCATCGAGGCTGCTTCTAATTTTATCGGTTCTCGCGGATCACGCGTTATAGTGTATTTGTAAATTGTCACATCTTTGTTTTTTACCGTTATATTGTGGTGTTAACTCTGCAATCCTATTTTGTTTTTTCTCAATGTATTTCCTTAATTTTTTTGTCCGCTAATATTTGTTCTTTTATTTTTTATCCTCGTTGTTTTCATCGCTGAGTTATTTTCGTAAACCCGTTTTGGTTACTAATTGTTGTTGTATTTGCTTTCTAGTTCTTTAGTATCATTCCACAAATTAGAAAGCTCTTGTGCTAGCGATTGTTTTCTTTCAAGGTAACGCTTTTTATCTTCCTTGTACTCTGTCGGTGATCCTTTTGTAACCGCAGATTGAGTTGTCTTCGACCATAATTTGTACAATCGCGCTAGTCCAATTTTAAATTCCTTAGAATCTTCTAAAGGGTGCCGAGCACCTCTCAGCGCTATTATTGCTTGCTCATCATCCTCGGTAAAATAATTTGGAGTTCTCATTGGTATATAATCGCGGACAAAAAAAATAAGTCAGAAATTTTAGTCAGCAATCATAGTCAGCAATCATCGATGATAGAAATTGAAACATTTAAGTCAGAAATATTAGTCAGCAATGATAGTCACGAAGCAAAAGCACTAGATTTTTAAACATATTTTTTTTACAAAATATTCAATTGAAGATTTTACAAGCTTTCGGATTTTTATATACTATTGAAAATTCATTAAATTGTTAATCCGAAGTTATTTTACCAGGTATCTTCTTGAGTTTTTCCACAGAGATACATGAGTGTGCATTTTGTAATATTTGATCGCGACTGCATGTGATCGTCGTTATTATATCTCGATCTATTTGTTGTATGTGTTGATCCGTCAACAATTTTTTTCATCACCGAGTCAATCTAACATGATGTCAGCGTCGAGTGTATTTTCACCCGTGAAATCTTCGATTTTCATGAATGATTTCCTGACAGCATCTTCGCGTTTATCCTTGTTGTAAATGAATACTCTCATGTGTTGATGCATAATATATAACAGTCATAGCTTTTTCAATTATGAAAATCCTTCAATGTTTTAAATTCATAGAATTTTACAAGCTAGCTTTTAATTCGTCATTGAAATCATCTACGATTTTACAGCCAGGGTAATTTGGAGTTGTTCCCAGGATCAATCAATTTAAAATCCTGATCAACGAGTCTAAAATTTATTTTTGATATCAAATTACTTCCAGGTATACTATTTTACTAGGAGTTTTCACAGTTAGAAAACCCGGAGAGAGATCCAGGTACACGTGTAAAGGATATATCCTTGATTGACTCCTATCGTCGACGACTCATCAACGATGTAACTGTTCAATATAACATCACATACTAAATGTAACGCGATCACCGATGAGATATTCACGTTGTTCGGTGATATATGTTTGTTATTTTTATATACAGAATTTTTCGATCGTAGAATCTCTACATGTGGGGTTAATTTAAACCATAATCTGTGACTGTGAGGAAAATATTCGTCAATAAACTTATTCAATAATCGTTTTAATTCTGGAACACACCACCCCGGAAATTTATAATTGTCGATGAGGGTTTGATTTGTCACCGAAAATATTACTAAAAAATTTAATCTATGTTCGTTATCGGGTTTATCCTTGACGATAAATGAAATAAATCTATCATATATGTAATCCATATCAGAGATACTATGATTCATCTGCTGTGCCAAATTGGTAATTTTACTTCGTGAAGTTGTCAAATCTGCGAGTAAAGATAACCGAAATAACTCTCATAGCTGATTCAACTTTGATTTAAATTGTTGTTTCATGTCATCGAAATAACTGGTAAAATCCTTCAACGAGTAAACAAAAATACCTAGTTGACGTTGATCAAAATTCCATATGTTACCATATCTACAGTATTCGTCTTTTTCAATGGCTCTATTTGACTGTTCATCATAAATATTATATCTGAAATTAGGATTCTCACCGCGCAGAAAATGAAAATCAAATTTATATTTAAGTTTAATCTCCGGGTTGGGTTTATCATACGTGAAGAAATCCGATCTTTTTGGTTCAGGTAACGCGAGGTGATCCGCGGGAAGGGGTTTCCAGATTAAATGTGTTATATTCTGGAAATTTAAACGAAGCACGATTTTCTCCGCGGATATTAAAATGGTTTAAAAGTTGTTGTTTCGTTTGGATAGAAGTAGTACCTGACACAGCTTTATAATTTGAGAATTCAAATCATCGTTGTCGTACACCAGCTGATTCAAATTTTTTAAGGAGGAAATTCTTTGATCGGAGAAATTTACCCCGGGTAATTTTTTAGATAAAATTCATATTGTTGGGAAATCTCTCTGAAATAATTAGTAAAATCTGTGTGGGTATATATAACATTACGATGACCTCCCTCTTCCGATTCTACCAGAAAATTAAATTCATAGAAATTAGGATTTGGATACGTTACGTGGGCGCGTGTCGACGATTTCGAGGGGTTCGTTATACGAGAAATTAGTATCCTCGTATACGCGTAATCAACACATTGCGGCTCACGCGGTAAATATTTTATATCGATGATTCCCGATGGATACTCCGACCAACCTAGCACTGTTCTAATCGAGCTGTTATAAATATCTACGAAATATTCAGGAGAATTTATCTCAATAGTAGTTGATAGGAACGGCCCGTGTGGAAATATTCTAATGGGAGGTTTATCATCTTTATTGAAGTTTTTCCCGGTAATTAATTATATGTTATAGATGATCTCGTTGTTAATATCTTTGATCTCGTAAAAACCTTGATGAAGATGTATTGTGTGCCAATCCGGTGTACCGTCGGTTTATTTTGATACGCAAACACAAAATAATTATTTTTATGGTTTACCTTTAAATGGTTCTGATCGGATATTTGGACAACTGTAATAACACCTTAATTGTGTTAGCGCGATTTCTCATGCTGGGATCGGACTCATAAATTCAACACTAAATTCAGGGTTTCTCGATGTTATTGATATCATTGACGTTTTCACCGGGATTGTGTTTTCCGATATTCGTTGAAGTAGTTCTGGCCTCATTGATGACGTTGTCATTGATGTCATTGTTATTATTATTATTATTATTATTATTATTATTATTATTATTATTATCTCGCTCTAATTTGACAACGCTGAATCATAAATGTGGACCATTTTCGAGAATTCGTCATCGGATGTAAACGTCTCATCGAGCGACGATGAAATCATCGCGGACAATTGTGAATACTCGTTAGATACCGTGTGCAGTTTAACCGTGTAATCGTGAAGTTTACGTTGTGAGCACGGTGATATTTTTTTGTTATTATCGAGATTACTCCCGCGATAGTTGTCGCCGCGGATACACAAATTGGAACAGCGATCGGAGCGATCATTATTACCGACGAGAGGATAATACACGCACCGGTGATTACACCAGATACCGAGTACACAGTAACGTCGATGACATTGATTCTTCGCCAGTATTTTCCTTTTTTTTGCTCGGTATTCATCGGAGAGTACTTCGAGTTTAATTTGAAATTCTTTAACAGTGTCGTAACGACACTGTGACGATGTTGCCATTGATGACGTTATTATTGTTGTTGTCATTTAATTTAAAACCGTTTACGATTTCAATTTAGTTATTTACTCAGATCTACTACGAGTTATATGACCAATGGTATTGGTGTTCTAACTACGTTAGGCGATGACATTATTGTAATATTCATAATAAAATCCTTATCGACGATATTTATTATTGTATTTAGACCAACTACCATATTTCGTGATCCCCCTCTTCCGAGGAATGGCTATTACTCGATAAGATAATAAAACTATACTGGGAAATTATTGTAAATCGATAAATACCTTTGAATGTAGCTGTATAATTTATTTGGCAATCGAATCCTTGAACCCAATCCATCGATCCATACTTGACTGTGTACACGATATTTTTAACTTCATTCGCCGTGTGAGAAAAGTTTACTTTATCAACTTTCAATAAATTATCTTTGACAATATCGTTGAATGTTTTTGATCATCGAGAGATTTATTAATATCCTCTAGTTTCGGAGTCATCACCGGCGGAGCACCAAAGAACGGAACGATGATATTTCTCCGAAACGTATTAAATTGTCTTCCGTAATCATTATAATCTTAATCTAATATTATTAATTCGTTGATAGCTGATTTTATCTCTGTGAGCTTCGGTGTTGTCACCGGCGGATCTCCAAAGAAATTAGCGATTAAAAGTTTGACGTTCGTAACAGATTTCTGTACTTGAGCAAATTGATTTAATTGAGAATTTAAATTATCACCTAACGCTTTTAATTCATCCATGATTGTTGCATAATTATTATCACCGTGCGCTGTTATTCTATCTGCGATCGTCCTAGATATAAAACCCTTTACGTGTTCGATTGAAATTGTTAGTTCTGATTGTTTAATACGTGGTACTGATCTTCCCCAAATATCTACCATGTTATGTTATAAGTGTCTCTTTAAAAAGTTTCCGCAGTATAGTCGTGAATTGTTTTATGAGGTAATTTAGAATTTGTCGAGATAGCTGTTAACGCGTTAAGAGCTTCTCGTCCACATATCGGAGGATCTGTTAATGTTTGTGTGGGTAGCGTCGAGTACCACGTTGGAATATTATTCAACAAAGCTTTAGTTGAGGACGCATAATTGATAATTTGTTTTGGTGGAGGTAACCCGTATGAGTCAAAATAAATGATTGATTTAGGGTAAATCGCGTATCCGACCCAATGGGTTCCAGGTCCGGTAGTATCATCTAGATTAATTATACCAGTTTCAGGGATTTTTGGTTGTGCTGGTAATTGATCTTTCATGAATACACTTCTGAAATATTTTATTGGGAGTGTTTTACCTCGTTGACTAAATCAAAATTGGACATCGGCGATATCTGCGATATTGTTACCCTGTCGAAGGGATGTTTCTCGAGAATCTGCTCCCGTGTAATCTGAAACGTTTCCCCCTTTTTTTCTATATCCGCTCCCGGAAACTTTATCTAGAATCTTTTTTGTCCCCCAACTCGCAGCACCGGAAAGTGCACCGTTTGCAATTGATGCGAGGGCGGGAATAATAAAGAGGAATATTCCATCCGATTTAATCATATGAGAAATTGCCGCGGATGAAAAACTTATCTGAACTCCCTTAGCAATAGATTTTGCTTTATTGAAATGACTAGTTGAGTTTGTGTCAGCGATATTTTATTTGCTCCGCCTGCCATTTGTTCACGTTTTAGATTTATCTTTTCTCCATTCACAGTATAACGTTTTGATTGTAGTTTTTTATTTGACCGGGTGTTAATGTAATACTAACTTGATTATCTGATGACATTTCATTTAGATAAGGTATCATCTAATTGTCCAAAAGAATTTTTAATCTTCGATTGGTGCGTCAACTAATCTCATTCTTACACCACCATCTTCAATCATCATAGATTTATCACTAAGAATAACAGCATCGACAGTAACATTAGCTACATCAACAAAAACTTTATTTCTGATAGCACCAATAGATTTTAATGCTAATTCCTTACCGACAGAAGCAATCTTAGGAGCAATTCTAGTAACTAACCCCGAAACAAAATCACCAAACCCATCACCGTAATACTGCTTGTATACTGGTAACCGTGAATGCATAACATATACTGGTCTCGCCCGGTTATGATTTCGATAGATGATCATTTTATTTAGATGTTATTTATCTAATCGATGATCAATCGCTGTGATAGTCGTCGATGAATTCATTTATAAATATATGATATAAACCTGCATCCATGATACGCCCCTGAAATAATCGTTGACAGATCTCAGTTGCCTCGTTAATTATCTCCGGAGAATTATTTCCAGCTCGTTTTCCTCCGATAAAAACTTCTAACAGTGAAATATCATCGAGAATACTTCGTGAACATGGGATATTACCACCGTGATACCCCTCACCCGATTTACTAGGTATATCTTCAACACCAGCTTTTATATTAATTTCCTCACGAATAGGTTCTTCTTATGGTAGTAGGCCACTCTTTATTTCCAATACTTTTTTCATAATTGGCAAAATTAGAGTCTTTTTGTGAAGTTGTAGTCCCACCGTATCTCGCCAAAAACATTTGTTTGTACCATTGGTCAAATTCTATATACTTGCCCTAACTAGTTATTATGTATTTTTCTTTCTTTCTTAAATGTGTCAACTACATATCTAGCTAGTTCATCATTTGTAGATTTATTTTCAATTTCACCCAACGTTGTTGCTGTAAATATTTCATCCGGTCGAATTATTCTTCTCATTTGAGATTGTGCTTGTTCGACAACAGGTTCAAGGGGTGCAACAACAGGTTCAGGCGGTGCAACAACAATAGGAGATGATGTACAGGACGAGGTGTTGCAGCGGTTATATCACCAGGAAGACTTTTCAAAGATTTTTTTAATTTGTTTAGTTCGTTTAACTATCTTTTCTTCTATTGTGGTTATTGGTTTAAACAATTCCTTGGTGTCGGCGGTAAAATCTAACTTTTGTTGCTGTCCAGTATCTAAATTATCTCTAAAAGAATCTCTTACCGGAAGAAATTTTTTAATTGCATCTAATCGTTTTCTATTTACCCTAGTTGTTTGTGCTTCTTCGGTTTTTGACATTTATATACAACTTATCCGGTTAATTAATTGGCAGCGCTGCTCGGTGAAATTATTTTGGTAAATAAAAGGGCTATTCAAACCTGCAATAGTCATTAATGAACCGTTGGAGGTCTATTTTCGAACAATAAGATGAAATATTGGAGTCACATCGTTACCGTTATTTTGGTAAATGAAGGCTTCTAAAATAGGTTTGTTCAGGCCTGCACACCACATTTAGAATTTATGAACACCTGATTCACATTTTGCCTTAATTGTCAATTCTTGTGTATCAAATGGCACGATTCAACTTCAAAATATGAACTTAATTTTCCGGTGTGATTGGCTGATTAGAATGATGGAAACAATGGTCTATATTTGGATGCTGTAACGTGAACATCAGCACAGGGAATAATAGTATAACTATATAAGTTAAACCAGACTGTGGTCTGAAGTTGTACTGCTCGTTTTATTGGCTTACCAGTTTCATTTCTGGTGAATATATGTAAGTCTTAATTTTTAAGTTCTAATGTCTCTTCAATTTCATTTTGATAAAAATGTTACAGATATCACATACCCATATATATATATATATATATATATATATATATATATATATATATATATATATATATATATATATATATATATATATATATATATATATGTGTGTGTGTGTGTAGATATATATGTATATATATATATATATATAAATATATCTGTGTGTGTGTGTGTAGATATATATATATATATATATATATATATATATATATATATATATATATATATATATATATATATATTCACACCTCAGTAAGGAGTTTAGATTTTCCAGACCCTATAGATGAAAGATGTTCGACTGACTCATTATGGATTTATTCATTCTCTTTATCATACTTAGTTTGATATGATGATATATAAGTATTATAAAGATAATTATGTTTGACTAATTTACATATTTCGTTTTGAACAGAGATATACTCCATTATTTACAAGCATAGTTGATGTTTTTCCTATTTATACATTATTTAAACGTTCATAAATTCCTTGTTCCAAAACGGACCCAGTATGTTTGTGCTTGATTCAAATCCTTTTAAAAAGTGCTGTAATATTTAAGTCTTAACCAAAATTAAATGTTACAAATTAAGAGGGAAATGTTCGTTAGTTCATTCATGAGGACATCTCGTTCGAATCTTAGCGACATACGGTTTCTTTTTAAATACAGTTTTCTGTATTACCTCTCTCATCATCAAAGTCAATATGTAGTCGTACCGCTCCGCTGGTTCAGAGGCAAGAGTATTCGCCTTGGATCCAGTCGATTCAGGGTTCACACCCCAGTGGTGTCATACCAAATATTAAAACAATGGTACTTTAAATGGTCTCGTACGGATCCCACCATTAGGAGGTAAGTGTTAGGACAGGTCGGTCTGGTGTCTGGATAATGTGACATGATGGGACATGATACTACATGCCTGAGGTGTGATTATCCGTTAGAACTAACACACTGCAAACATGATAGCGATATAACTGAATTTGTTTTAAAGCTCGAACTAAGTATGTATGCTTTCTCTCTACTCTTCATTCCTGGACTCTGTGTATATACAAACTTGGCGCTTGTACGTATTCTTGTCATCAAGGCTTGGATGTCGTGGGTATTGCACTCGATCGGCCAATACAAATCAACCATGATGCTTGAATATGATATCAACAGTGAAATGCAAAAACAATTAAGTTCTTCAATACTGCTAGAGTCATATTAACACATTAACCCCTAGCGACGACATTACGGGGCATGAGGTAGTAGCCTTTTTCCAAGGTGTGTAGCCTCGAGGTCATGCATGATGCACTAAAGTGGGTGGGTACCTGGACGTTTCGCCCCATGGACGTTTCGGCCCAAGACATTTCGCCCCACTTCAATGGACATTTCGCCCCACTTCAATGGACATTTCGCCCCACATGGTTAATGGACGTTTCGCCCCATGGACGTTTCGGCCCACATCAATGGAAATATCGGACATTTATAAAAATTCACTAACATTACACTATTGTCTTCATTTTACTTTAAGGGCCTACCGTTAAGATTTAAATTATTAAATTCTTAGATTTCAATTACATTCAGCATGCCGTTATATCAGATAATATTTTCCCTTTTTTCGTCATTTATCTAATAATATTGATCAGAAATTAATCTATCGTTTACAGTGATCAATTTCTATACGGCAGTACTTTTATTTTCGCTGTTACTCAAGTTTTATTTTCGCTGTTACTCAAGTTTTATTTTCGCTGTTACACAAGCTGATGAAAACCATTTTTTTTACCGTTTGTAGGAAATTGACATATCGCCACTTATCAATCATGCTGTTCGTTTACCCAATCAGCAAGCGTAATTTTTTTTTCAAGATCGGTTTAATTTGCTTTTCATCTCTTGCCATTTATTGGCATTGTTACTTTGGATTTTTTAAAACTAGCTATAAATCTGATCTAATTACTCGACTGAACTGCTGACAGAAACAGTCCAAATTAATGTACTTCATTTCTATATCCCGAAGGTTCTTAAGTACATCTTTTCAAAGCTGTGCACATAATAGCCCAACATATCGCGAACAAGGAGAAACACGGGGGGCGAGGAATGTTAATTTTAATTAACAATAACGAGATATAAAAATGGTTTCTGAGATTTATTTTTTTGAAATATGAGGCATGTATTTGTATTTTTAAATCAACACACATAACTAGTCAAAATTACACTTCAATACAGGTTATAAGTGTCAAATTGTGATGTGCAAAAGTATACTTCTAAACAGTAACTATCTATGATTTAAAAAAAAATGCATTTAAGTAAAACATCTGCTACTAAAATAAGAAATTGAAATACAAATATAATAATAATAATAATAATAATAATAATAATAATAATAATAATAATAATAATGATGAGGAGGACTTTATAGAGCGCCTAATCTTTAGAAGCTCTAAGCGCTCTACAACATTAGACAACTGCTCTGATCCCTTGCCAAAGACCCTTTTCGAAGTCAACAACAAATGAAGTTACTTTCGATTCAGGCAACAGGTCCTTGATTGACTGAAAAACCTGAAAATGGAAGGGAAAAAGTAAAACTATTCATGGACATACTGAAATTCAGTATAGTTTAGTGTCTTTTATTTGCTTGTACAATAATTAATTTGATAACCGATTTTCTAAATCGCTTTTTTAAAAGGACGTGTATATTTAGGATAAATAAATTGAAAATATATTTTATGTGATAAAATACTGTTCGTTATTTTACACATTAATTTATTAAAGTAATTATCATAATCTTCTCTCATCCTCAGTACACACACACACCTTTCTGTAATGTCTCGTCTTCTTTCCCGACATGATGCAAAAACACAGCGGTATCTGCTTCAAGTCAACACCTGATCTCACAAATCCATGTATAGATAGCAGTTGATAAAATGGCTTCTTTACTAATTTGAATGTGCTATCAATATACCAAGTTTTGGCCATTCCGAGAAGCTCCAGCTGTTTGTTAGTGGCACAGATCATGTGACGCTTCTTGCCAACGACGATATATATATATATATATATATATATATATATATATATATATATATATATATATATATATATATATATATGAGAGAGAGAGAGAGAGAGAGAGAGAGAGAGAGAGAGAGAGAGAGAGAGATACAAGAAACAGAACTGTTCTTTAAGAGAATGCTCGATAATACTTGGCAGAATGTTATAAATAGAAATAAATAACACGTAGAGTACGAATTAATATATATAGAGAAAAAAATGTTAAAATACAATGCAACCACAGATTTTATACAGAAAAAAAATCATTCGCTTACAGTAAACGTAAGATCTCTGGGATCTTCTGGTCTGGTTGCGGACCTGGTCCGGTTGACCATTCTAACTAGGTTCGTCTCAGCTACCCTGGATGCCTCAGATTGTAATGGTTCTCCATGAACTTCTACAGCTTCATTAACCAGTGCATGGGCTGTTTCAAACAAATTATCTTTCCCTAATAACTTGGCCTAAATGAAAACAAAACCTTATATAGTATATGTATGTATGTATGTATGTATGTATGTATGTATGTATGTATGTATGTATGTATGTATGTATGTATGTATGTATGTATGGACAGATATTTGTATGGATATATGAGTGACGAAATTTTGTCATTATTGACACAGTATAACTTTTCAATACTGCATAGTTAATATAGCAGAACGATTGGAAGACGAAGATCAACATAATCTCGTTTAATGTAGACAATAAAGCGATATTTCTGGATTTAGCATACATTAATTATAAGTAAATTGATTAAAATTTAACCAACATATACTGTTAATAATATATTGATAGAATTGACCAAGTATTTATACAGATTAATCATGTTCTGCAAAATACCTCGGTTTTGATTTTAACGGCTGCTAACAACCCAGGAGTGGCAGTGTGGCTATGGCTCTGATGACTTGGCAAAAAGTCGGCTTCTGTCTGTCGCACGGTTGCAGGGCATTGCGTATTCTTCCCACGCACGCTACAACGCCATTCGATGGTTCCATTTTTTAGCTCACGCTTAACAACAAAACTATATCCAGCACTATATATTAATTTCCTTTTAACTCGAGTGGATCCTGAAGCTACTACTTCAAAGGTTATACTATCCTCAGAATCCACTGGCACTGCCACTTCTCCATAAACAGTTTCATTCCTAACTGACCTGAGGAAAGGAGAAAAATCGTGATTATCAAAAAAAAAAAAGAATATTTTACACGCACAAAAATTAGTTATGTACATCAATATTACTGAAATAAATTGTTTCGAATTTCTGAGCTTTCTTGTCCGCTCCGCTTCCTTTTTAAACTTACGCTTCTTCTTCTTCTGGTGTCAAAGATCTGTGTGGGCGCTCAACGTCAAATGAAGAGATGTCGGCTGCAAATGTTGATGCAGCATCATTGTTGACCGTAAACTCGTTCACTAGTTGATTTCTATCCAGCCTCTAATTAGAAATATGTATTAACTCGTCCGAAAATGTTGAAAACATATAATCAAATATATATATATATATATATAAAAACAAGTTGGACTATACCGAATATGGTATTTACACGTATGCAAGCACCCGTACGATTTTAATAAATAAAATAACATTCATCTTGTCGAAATATCATCTTCATTGATAGAAATCGACGTCAAATTTCTCGTGCTCACCATCGGCCCCCGTGCTGTACCGGTATACATTTCAAATCTGGCAGATGTATTTGGTATGCCGCTTAAGTCCATTTCGACATCGTAGCCATCTGCCTGTAAACAGTATTAATGTTAAAACGTGTAGCCCAAGAAAAAAAACAACGAAATATTTGATACAAGAAACATTATTTTTACTAATCTACCAGCATTTGTGATAGGGAGAAAGTAGGCAGCGTTCCACGTTTTGTTGGCAATTTTTATTTAACCGTAGCTTAAATACATCGAATGCGAATGGGAATCAGCTACTGTAGCATGTCTTTATTTTTAAAATATTTCGTTTGTATTGAAATCTTACCTCAGGTTTAGAACTGCACAGGTCACACATAAACTGAAAAGATATCTTTTTACGTCTAAGAAGACCATACTTGTAGCTTGATAAACCTGTAAATAGAAACCATTTCGTAGTATCAGTTACTTAATTATATTTGTCTTATGATAACATTTATTTTGAAAGACATTTGGATATACTGAAACACGAACCATAACATGCGAGAAAAGGTCACTAGATACATACAATTATTATTTAAAAAATGTATTTATTTTGTTATGCCCGTTCAATTACGGAATGATCTATGATGTAGAAATAAATAAATAAACTTACCAGTATTTCCACATGCTCTGTGCTGCCATAGGCCGCAAATATCGCAATCTATGGCTTGCTGGCGACGTGTAACTGGTTTTCTGCAGTAAATGCACGAAGACATGGTTCGATCTATCGATATACGTGATTTTAAAACAACTAGTACCAAGAAAAAAAAATACTGCAATTTATAGAGCTACTGATAAATCTCCATGCAAACACATGTACGAGCTTCTATAACAAACTATCTGTTGGACAATGCACTTGAAAAATCCTAATTTTTATCCTACAACTCAGATTTTTATATACTAAGATCAAACGTTTATTTATATGTCATTATTTTAGTTATTAGTGAACGCCATAACATATGTGCTAAATTGTAATTTCCTTTTCATAAAAGCTAACGCGACTTACTCAAAACCCTGGCAGCAGCTTAATTACCTTGATACCACATTTAGTAGATTATTTAACTATGAAGATCAAAGAAGTTACCTGGCTGTAATTAAGTCCTATTAACACTTGCTGTGAGCAATAGTGAACGCCAGAACATTTTTTCTTTATGGCACCAGACAAATGCACCCCTACTTATAAAAAAGTTGTTTTATATGTGTATGTTTTCGTCAAACGTATGTCTATTGTTCACTTTATAAAATATTTTGGAACAAAAAAAAGTCAGTTTTCCGTGTAGGGACAGCCACTAAGTCAAATTACCCATGTTTTATTATTATATTTTCTTTTTGGATACAATCAATACAATGATAATTTGTCATTGTTTTATTATATTAAATTTAATTGGGGATTTTTGATGTTGTATGCTTGCAGATGTGTGTCGTTTCTTGCATTACCATTATACTGAGACAGAATTTGGGAATTTTTTTTTATTTTTATGCTTGCTGGTGTGTGTCATTTCTCTCATTACATTATGTTTTTGATCATTTTGTAATGGTTGTGAATTTTTATAAATGTCCGATATTTCCACTGATGTGGGCCGAAACGTCCATGGGGCGAAACGTCCATTAACCATGTGGGGCGAAATGTCCATTGAAGTGGGGCGAAATGTCCATTGAAGTGGGGCAAAATGTCTTGGGCCGAAGCGTCCATGGGGCGAAACGTCCATAATCCAAGTGGGTGGTATCATAGAAATGTTGACAAATGTAGCTCTAAAATGATAGCAAATAATCTGGACATTTTAGTTGCACTACAAAACACAGAGGCAAGAACCTAACGTTTTTGGGCCCGGTTATTTTCATCCGAAAATTCGCCCATGGTCGGAATCCAAATTTGTCTATAGAGTTTAACCTCTTTGGCCTCAGATCTACGGCAGACCGGTCTGAAGCACACACAGACAGGTGAATATGTGCATAAAGTAGGATAAGGTGGACATTTTGAATAAAGAGTCTTCTCCATACGAAAAGTATGTGTCCGTTAAGCAAAAAGGAAAACTTGTTCATACACCAGCACGCTTACCAATTAAAATAAAATATTTAGCACAACTAGTCATTTGTCTAACCGAATATTGCTTGAGAATCGATGTATTAGGATGTATTCATTAATAGTCCCAAAATGTGTTTCCTACTCACATATACAAAAAACAGCAACGACTTCCAGGAGTTAATGCGTTAATAGAGTTTATAACCAATAAATACAAAAGTGCACGAAGAATTAGATACAATTTGTGTATGTTTCAGAAGTACATGTATTTGACAATCTTGTATTGGTCTACAATTTACGCGAACAACAAACCAGCATTTTGATGCGTTTAACGAAAGCTCAATCTAAATGCAGCAGATCTGACGATAACAAACAGAATAGAACACACTGCTGTCGACACCAATCTTTATTTCGCAAAATGGGTTTCAAGTTGAGAATATTATACTTTCTTCTTTCATTTGACGCTTTTATTCGTATCGTAGTTAAGTTGTGTTCGCACTTATACGGATGTGGGACGATTCAGGATTGTTGACAAACATACTTCTCTGGTCGTTCACACGAATTGTCGGACAGGGATGAACTTTTGACGCTAAATTCAACCGTAATACAGTGGTTCGGGGTACTTGGTTCATCTAGTGCCCACTGCTCGATGTCTAATGGAATTGTCCGACCGTCTGGATAAACGGCTTCTAGTGAATTGTTCGTAACTGCATTCAACCATACAACGTTTGGAGTTGTACATGAAAAGGTAGCTTCAAAAAAAAATATATAAATAAATAAATGCATACAAAAATCAATATATTACTCCTTCCCACACTAGACTAAAAAATCAATACATTTTTCTATCAACGAATTACAAACTAAATTATTATGTCGATCTCTCAAATGAATACTAAAAAACAAGATAATCTCATAATAACAATAATACATTTCTTTATGTTATCATGCATGAAGTGTGATTCAAAGTTCTTTTTTGTTGCAAAGTCTCTATAGGATCTAAATAAATTTGGGTGATTACATTGTGTTTGTAATTGTGCGCGTTACAAAATATAAAAGTTTATTACTATTTTAGAAAATATAGACATGTGACATAATAATAACTTCACTGACATTGTCAGCGAAATATATTGAATGTTTAAAATATATTTTTTCCATTCTACCGTAGATTGTTAGGTGATTTCAAGAACAAAGTTTTTGCTATATATTTAAACATTTCTGAGATACACTAGAAAATTATTTATTTATTAACAGTTTCTGATCTGTGAGTACGTTTGTACTATTTTCGTTACTTTATTCCCTAGCATCTGGCTCAAGCGAAGATGATAATGTAATTATCACACATTTTTCAGTATAATTGTCTAGAAGCATCAGCCATAACAGTTTCCAAATGAAAGTCTTTATTAAATGCCCTTAGGTTTCGTCAATATTAATTTGCATAAGGAAGTAATCACTAAAACTCCTTATAATTTGTCTATATTCATTTACATAGGGATTTCTTTGTTTGATTTCACACGAATTTTAATCAATCACCAAAGACTTGTCGCTGCAATTTCAAAAAGCCACTATTCTACATTTAAGGCTAAAGAAATGAAATTTGCTTATTTATTCAACCTCAACATCACCATTTATCGTCTCTATATTTATTCCACTTTTCAAAACAATACCTTCTCATCATTTGCGTCCTAAGAAGTGTAATGCAGTGTTTTACAATCGCTTGGGTCACTGGGGCACTCAACAGATTGGAAATGATTTATCTTAGCGACTGATATTTAAATGCACATGTATTCCGTATTAACCATGTTATTGTTTATGCTGACGAATACGAATCTTATCAATTCAATCATAGCACTGAGGCCAAGACGCAACACATTTGTGGTCGATATTCAGAATTATGGCCGACAACTTCGGTGTTCCCATTGATGCTACAATGAGTGACCGACGAGCAGCATCGTTTGATATTGATTTGGACGAACGAAATTACCTTATCAAATAAAATGTTCTGTGGAAAACTACGATGCATGAATTATCAGCGACAAACGTGAATATGTTAAATTATAACACCAGAAATATTATAGATTCAAGTAGAAATCAAAACCAGGAATGTTGACTGATATTGAAAATACTAATTATTAACTAGCGTACCCTGTGACTGTAAATATTTATGCGATATATCCGCCGATTGAGACGCTTAGTGTCGATGATCTCAAACCGATCAAACATTGAACTCTGATTTGTGTAGCTGAGCGAGTTACAGAATACTTGTATATTAACACACGCTAAGCATGGAAATGGTTTAACGTGTTTTCGAAGTAAGAACAAAATGAGTGTCAAGGAACATCGATCAAAGACGTTGCCGAGCTTGAATAGAAATTAGTATTTCCAATAAAGTTTGAAAAGACATTTGTGCAGATCGACCTGTAAAACGTAGAGCTTCGATATAAGTCTTTGATCATAACGAGCACGCGTGGACAATAGCAGTAATATTATTTCCACGAGATGGAACTCTTAAATTAGATAACTGTGATATTTTCGATTGTATCAAATATATCAGTACGATTGACCCTGCATACTTGTAGTTGTTTCAATGTTCCGAATGGGAAACTTATGATTAATTTGTACGACCTAACGGAGATATATATTGTACAGAAACTCTCAACGAAGACATGTAAAACCTTGTGACGGTACATACGTAAGATACAGATGTTTTCGACAAGTCATAAAACGTTTACCGTTGCTTCATGTGGCGCCCACTTTGTCAGGAAGACAAATTCATGGTCACCAACAAGAACAGACTTTCTCTCAGTTGATATGTTTGCATGTAAAAATGTGAGAATAAGGTGGCGCATTTTATACGATTTGGAAATAAAACACAAGCAATGAGCCGAGTTGCAACAATCATACATTTACCAGATTTTGATCTATCAGAACTTGCATGTAGTGAATCGTTTTCCCCAACGAGAAATGTCCGTCCGATTGTGTATGTTTGGTTTGGTCGTTGTTTTGTCAGAGAGGGGTTAAGTTGACATGTTATATTTCAATATATGGGTGATACTGAGACGCTAGCGTTTTTAACCGTAATTGAAGCAATAATACCCTATCGTTGTCAGACCCAAGTCAGCCATCCACAACCCTTAAACGGATTTTTCGTCGATAAAACTGTTCTCGACGTAATCTTTCAGGGTAATTCCACAGAAAAAAAATTGCAAAGGGTCTAGACAGGAAAATAATTGGTAAGGTTAGTCAAAGTGTTTCATATTATAAATAACATTGTACAAGATTTATCATCAATGATGCTGCACTTGATTTAATAGTTTAAGATGCAAAAGGAGAAACAAACAGTTACAAGCTGAAACAATGCTTACTTGTTGAATGGAATTAAAATAAGCTATTTTGGTATTGACAAACATAAGTCTGCTTGTTTAATATTTCCGATGCTGGCATATGTTTCAATAATCCATTATCGATGATGAACATTTTTTCTGATACCGAAGTTAATGTCGCAACAGATCGACTTTATGTAAATCAAAATATGCAGGATCAGAAAAACAATAACTTTGTACTGATGCCTCATGGAATCACATTGCATTAATGATATGTATCGAACAAATAATGTTATGACATCAAAATCTTTAGCACCGTTTGAGAAGTATCCAAGGTACAGACACACAACAGTTTGCTAACGGATGTTGATGTTCTTGCAAAATTATTTGAGAAGCTACGATGATTAAACCAGATGATTTGATAGTTTCAAAATGGAAGCCAGTTCGGGAGACTACAACAAAATTATTTATGTTCAATAAAGGAAACATGTGAAATCAACATCACAATTATGTTATCGCCCAAAAGTTCCTCGACGACATAATATCGCTGTTGAAATCCCCAGAGCTTTAATAAAACAACATATTGTTATAAATGATATGGTTTTTGTCCATGTTGATGCTGTTGAAAACGAGGGAGTGAACAATCAATACAACTGTTTCGTAGCTAGGATATGCTACCGATTCAATTGTCACAGGAATAAACTATATATGATACAATTATTTGGATTGTCGATAATCGCTTCCAATACTCACAATTAGTCAATCTCACAGTATATTGAGTCAGTTATCATTTACTTTAAAGTAACTACTGGCGACACTGAAGGTTTTGGCGATGATATAGTATGGACAAAGGTGGCTGGTTGTCGGATTCCGGAAATATGGCCGCCATCGCTTAACTACTTGAGCAAGGATCTTCCAATTCTGCGCTATTTTGCACGATATATGTGCGTGATGTCTATCTTCGTTAAAATTATTGTGTTTTATCATGCATTGAGTATTCAGGTCGAATATATTAATGTATATCTTGTGTTGGAAACGAGAACAATTAGATTCTTTCTCGGCTGTTTTGTTCCACTGTTAAGACGTCATTTGTTTTAAAATAAACCGCCATCATGTGATCGCCAGTCATCTCGTTTCCAGTATGATGGACAATCAATAATTGCATTAAATGACCACACTTTGGCTCTTGATACTAAATTGTGCTCAAGACTAAAGGAACTAGGACTACATCATTACTTAAATGTAAAGCGAAAGTTGTTTCACAGCTGGCCTGCGTAGAACAGGAAGAAGAATTCCAATTATCTTTCAATTATTCATCCATGACATCCAAGAAAACCTAACACCTTTCTTACTTCCAACTGCGGAACAACTTGGAAACTGACAGCGTTCATTTCTTGAAAAACATGCCCCAACCACCAAATGCAGAGTATCAATAAAAAAGTATTCTCCATTGTATATCAGTGTTATGGACCGGCTGCGCACTGATAAAATATTTCTCCGAAAAGCAGAGAGGCTTTGGCTTTCCACCAGACTCACTACTCGTAAAGACATCTATGAATCCGCAAAGAAAAACGTCACATAGTCCATTCAGCCAAATTATCCCACTTCAGTATTAAAATGTCGGAGAGTTCTAGCTACAATGAGCTCTTTGAGATAACTAACAAACTAATGTTAAGGAACAAATTTACACCACTTCCAACTACCTTCTCTCCAGTAAACCTTCCAGACCAATTTGCATATTTCTTCCGTAAAAAAGTACAAACCATATGAGATTCGCTTGACAGCACGATTTCCACTGACTCGTCACCATACAGTTATGATGCAGGATTTCAGCGACAACCATTAGGAGCAAATGAACTGGATTGTATTGATCTAGTACGGACAATCGTGATGAAAAGTGCACAACCGTCTTGTGAACTTGATCCAATTCCAACATACGCTTGAGTGCTTCGATCCAATATTGCCTTCACTAACTCATGTTATTAATAATATTTCTCTCTCATCCGGGGAATTCCGATCATGTTTTCAAATTTGCCATCGTAAAGCCTCTGCTGAAGAAACCAACACTTGACCATAACGATTTAAAAACTACCTCCCAGTTTCTAATCTCGCATTCATTTAAAAAATCTAAGAAAAGGCTATTCTAACCCAACTTGTATCTCATTTGAATTCAGTCTTTCTAGCGATGTACAGTCTGCATATCGCCATTGCCGCAGTACGGAAACTACTATTCTGAAAGTACTCAATGACATTCTCTTTGATTTGGAAAGTAAACATATTACAGTCCTTACCCTTTTTGATTTGTCTGCAACATTTGACAAAATAGACTATGATATATTACTTCACCTTCCCCAGCATGTATTTGGCATTCAGAATATAATCTTACAGTGATTCAAGTCCTACTTAGTCAACAGGACACAAATTATATCTGCAAACGGAATACATTTCAGCCCAGTTGACGTAAATTGTAGTAGTGTCTGTTTGTTGACCTGTTCTCTTCATTCTATACACTCAGCCACTCTCAAGTGTAATATATCATCGCCCAGTGTCGCACCGATTGTACGCTGATGACAATCGAAAATAAAAGTTTGGCCACCCATCTGAAGTTGATGCTACCATCCATGGAGTAGAGAGGTGCATTTATGATTTTAATTCATGGATGACATGTAACAAGCAGCAGACAAATGATGATTAAAATGAGGATATTCTGATCACAACACAAAGACGTTCTCATTCACATCCTTTACACCAGACAATAGCAACACCAACATTAAATTGTCACAGTCAGTACGAAACCTAGGTGTTACTCTATACAGTAATTTCACATTGCACTAACATTTCATGAACACATGCAAGAATGCATATATTACACTGAGAAGCATCAGTTCCATTCGTAAATATCTGTCAGTTGATGCCACTAAAACAAGTGTGTGTTCATTAGTGTTCGGATTGTCAACAAAACATCTTGTTCTAACTGATATGGTTTTAGTCCATGTTGATGCTGTTGAAAACGAGTGAGTGAACAATCAATACAACTCCGGATAAGCTGCCCATTCAATCGTCACAAGGATTTCTGATACAAATGTTTGGATTGTGGATAATCGCTTCGAATAGTCGCTATTAGTCGATCTCACAGTATATTGTGTCAGAAGAATGTCGCAGCAAACGTAAAGTTATCATTTACTTCAAAGTATCTACTGGCGACACTGAAGGTGTTTTTTGATGATATAGTACGGACAAAAGTGGCTGGTTGTTAGAGATCTGACACAGAAGTAAACGTGGCTTTGCGTTTAATGTTAAGTTTATAATGACGCTGAAACAACAACAAAACCATACTTTTGCGATCTTTAAAACAGAATTGTTCTTACAGTATTCGAATTATAATGCAAGACTGTTTACAGTGGATAGAATAAATTGCATTCTTGGTCACACACGCAAATATGTGATGCATACCTTTCGTGAATCTAAACGACGTCGGAACGCTGGTTCAATGGTTTCACAAAAGAGATGTAGGTGATAATTGGGTATCGTGTGGGATTACTTGTAATTGTTCAAGTACAATTCTATGTTGAGGTGTAGCTGAATCTAACCTACTATGCAGAATATCGTATGTGTCAGTTGCGCTTTGGGTTACCCTTTTCAAGTTAACCAGGTTCAATCAAGTATCTGACAGTCACATGGCCTAGTAATGGCTGTTTTAACAAAGATGCATGTGGTTGTTTTGGTATATTGTTGATCAAATTGATGGATTTCATGCTTAGTTGTCTTGTAACCAATTCACGGGATCTTATGTCTTTCTGAATTTTGTTCATACATATTTCCTGCATATCGTGATATCCAAACAATCGTTTATCAAGTGTTCCACTAAATATTTCATCTATTGCCTTATCACGATGAATTGCAGATTGCCCTCCTCTAATTTTCGTGTTTTGTTCTTTCATCAGAGATGTTATAACACCAAGACATTCTTTGCCAGGATACAACTGTTGCATATTTTACTTTGACGCTGGCAAGTTTTTATCTCAAATATTTATTTTTGTATTGGATTTAACAAGTGAGTCAACTACACAATGTGTCGTTATATTAAATCGTTATATTTGTAGGCATCATCAGGATCAACGGTAGCTTAATCAATGAAATTGATTAGATATCCTCCAGGTTTTGCTTGGTCTCGTTCACCATGTCGACTTCATGGGCCACCACAATACCTATATGCAGGAAGATATTTATACCAAGATGCATAGCCCATTGAGCTCCTGTTAAGTTTTTCAGTGAAGCCGTGATATTGCCACCCGTTTCCATACGAGACGAAGTAAATGTGTATTTGCTTGTTCCACATTCTACATATTTACCTTTAAGAGCACGCTTTGTATTTGTTCTTTATTAATGTTGTTAACCCACTTGTTGCACTGAATACAATACACAATATTAATTAATACCATTAATAAATTTGTACAGCGATAGTATCACTAATTTCGCCGCTACAGAAAATCAAGAGCCATTCAGTCGTAATTAAATGCCACCAACTTATATGAGGGTACATTGCATAAGTCCATCGATGTTTGGTAAGATACAATTGTTGCCTGATTTGGAAATGAGATGGCTCAAGTGGGATACGTTGCACTTAGTGGCACCATCTGTAGGATATCAACGATGTTACGATGTGCTTAAAGAGTATAATAAAGAAGCGAAGTAGTCGGTTGAAAAAGGTAATGATATTGATTTTATAACCGCTATAGATGAATATTACTATGTAGATCACATAGATGTATTTATTAATAATCTCACTGTATATGCTGTGATGCTGGAACAAAATCAAACCCAGCTCGCATGCTTTCCCAAAGCAGACACGAAAACACAGATTTATGTTCCTCTCCAATATACACAAATAACTACCGTACAGTAATCATTTATTTTAATGGGCTCAATACACCTACACTGTGAAACATTTATCACACATGGTGTTAAGGGGACATGCATTTTTTGGAATTCAGAAATATGTTTCGATAGCGCAAGTTATCCCTCATATAATTATCACGATAAATTATCAAATTACTTGGTCACGATATCGTATAGGTCTCGATACAATGTTTGGATGAGAGACAACATCCACAAGTGTCCATGTGGTTAAACGAGTACGTATTAAAGAAACAAAAACATAAACTTCATAAATTAAAATAACCGAAAGAAGGAAGTCTCGGTCGGTTAGGGACTTCGCTTTGGCGTTATTGACATGGCATTTTGTTTTCGTAGGAAGCTTTCTTTTGCAAAATACTTCTCCTAAAACGGTTTGTACGGTTCAATATTTATGCCGCCTTGTATAGGCAATTGAATGGGAGATAACAGGCAGTAGTGGATTCTTCTACATCCTACCTGACCTCCCGTTCGTTTACTATTTCATAATTTTGCAATGGAACTTCACTTTCTTCTCTTCATTTTTCAGGCATGCATCGATATCTCTCAATGTTCTAAATCTGCATTATTCGTGACTCAGTTGGTTTTGATTAGACGTCTGAGGCCCTTTCCGAGTTAGGGTCTCCAGACGAGCGAAAGTGTCCTTAATTAGTTTGAAACTTCACATTTTCGCCGTCTCAAGAATACTTATTCGAGCTTTTGTATGTCGATAATGACATTTTGATGGAATACGTTTACTTGTCTCACAATGTCATATTTCAAGCGTGCAATCATCAAGTCACTATCGGTATCAAAATGGGGCAACCGTGCATATTTGAGCATGTATTCTAAACCATGTCATCGCTGTCGAGTAAACTTTGGTATTCAGGATATGTGTGTTACAATTCACTAGATATACATTTATGTAAATGCCTTTTCACCGCAACGTTTTATTTCGAATGGAATATTCTGTCTCAAATTATCGATGTTACAGAGGTTGACACATTTAAATAGGGAGGATATACCAATTCGTGCTTAATGTCATTGATGCGTTCCACGTCATCAGTGACAGCTGTGTAAGTATTGAAATGAATACATCGTAGTACACAAAACGATATTCAATCCATCTTTCAGTTGCAAATGGCGAATACAATTCTTGTAAATTCGATTGTTGCTATGGAGATCTATACTATTTGGAGGTAATTTGGTGTCTACACTCTCACTATCAAACAGACTGGAAGCTAAATGGTTGAACAACTTTTTGACAACTGAACAATTCGTATACAGGCTACAATCTATTTATTCTACTGAATCTGTACATTACGTTGGGTTTTTGCCCTGGGCTTTTTCAAACATAGTGCTGAAAATAGAGGTAATCATACTGACCACATTGTACCCCTTTGTCAATAATACCTTCTACCTTGTTCAAAAGAGGTCGCAGATTTTGCACAAACAATTAACGTAGTCTGAGTAGCGTGAGTGTAGTTTCTGTCAGTATTCATTATAGATTATTATTATTATTATCATAAACTTCCTTTATCTCTTAGGTAATATGCCATATTTTGTACAATTTATATGTATGTGCCATTTGAACAAATTTATTTGGATGATCTTATACCACATTCCAGATGAAAATCTCTACAAATTCTAATAGTATGGTAATATCAGATCACTAATATGAAATAGAAAAATCGATTTACTTGGCATCTGTGCATTCATTATTGCAAGAAATGGTAGCAGACTGGAGTCATCGAGGATAGAGAGAACGGCACTGTCAGCCATGCAAGCAGTTTTCGCGTCAGCAAAAGTTCTACAGTTGGCACCATAACGGAAACAAAAGCTTTTCCCAGGTCCCGGATACAAGGTATATCCATTCCTGCATTGTGGCAATGGAATGGTGGTTGTACTGGTTGTACTGGTTGCTAGAAAAATAATATTACATATTTATGGATGCTGTTTTACTGTGGTCAAACTATGTTTTTGATATTCTAGAGGGTATTAAATTTGTTTAAACACATGTATGAATTATGTCATTGGCCGAAAACGGAACAATCGCGGACAAATATAAGTCTTTAAGTCTGGTTCCCTGCCGCCAGTCTCCTTCAATCAGTTGACGATACAATAAGTTGTTAGAGTCAGATTAAACTAGGCTATCATTATACTCTCGTGATGCCTCAAATAAAATTTGATCAATCAAGAAATATGTGAGTTATGGATTATTTGTACTGTATATTAATTTGTAGGGTCTATTGTGAAATTTTGCTTTTAGAAATGCGAATAAGAAACACATTTTGCCGACTATATAACTTAATCGATTCAGACTGTGGTAGCATACATTTTATGCCGGTTTACTGTGTTGTGTGTGTGTGTGTGTGTGTGTGTTTATTTTTTTCACATAGCTGCACGTAGCATTAAAAACGTTTCAGTCATATCGTTACGATGTCCAAAGTGTGACTGTTAATGCGAGTTTATTACTGTATACAGTTATGTCTAGCACTGTGGTATCATGACGCAGACATGAAGCATCGTGACACACAAGGCCGACCAGAACTATCACTAACTTCTTAATGCTGAGATCGTAGCGATGCTGCTGATGGCATCATTTGTATATATCTTTGTTTTTTAATCGGCATGAGTTAGAAACCTCTACTTCTGGCATATATATGTGTGTGGGTGGGTGTGTGTGTGTGCACAAAATTGATTATTTTCTCTTAAATGAATCACGTTTTCTTCTCCCCACCATCTTCCTGTGATTTTAGTCCTTTTGGAGGTGAATATTTAATAACATTTTTTGCACCCTTTTTCTTTCAATGTTTCAAAACTATTCCTAGATTATCGACAAATACAAGATGTAAATCGCACACAAGTATTGGCGTATTGTTTTCTTTGCTTTAAATTGTGCAACTGGAATCTTTAAAGCGCGATATCAATAATTTACTTGAAATTCTAATATATGATACTATCTATGAGTTATATCAAAGATTCAGTGAAAGAAAACGTTGCTACCAGAAGAAAATGAAATGGAATAAATATAGGTATTACCTGTGAAAGGGGCCAGCTATTAACTCTTCGTCGAAACTTTAAGCAAACATTATCTGTATTGTGACATCATTAGCAGAAACTCTTCTTGTATAGTCAAACCATGGTAATGGCATTTTTAATAACATTTGTCCTGAGATTGGAATAGTTGTCTTATATCCCAAGGTATCGCTACTGATTCCATATTAATTTCATGATTTATTAGCACTAATGGATTGCAATCTCGATGCATATAATACATACAGTAAAGAAAATCCAAGTGTACATGCCCATCTTAGTATTTGGTACGCGAATACACTAAGTTTAATATGACATCTGTAATATCGCGACCCACACCATGCGATAGTTCGCTCATTTTCTAAATGTATATTAAACACTGATTGCATTATGTTTCGTTACGTTCTATCAAGACACAAAACTAATATGGGCACCTGCACAATCATTAAGCACCAATGCTCAATTTTCGAGGTCCAAGGACGGAGCCTACATGTTAATTTTAATTAGTGTAGCTTTTCTGTTCTTATTTACAATGAAATTTTATTAAACCTGGAAGAATGTCCCCAGGTAAAACAAATACGGATTATTATTATTATTATTATTATTATTATTATTATTATTATCAATATTGTTAGAAGTTTTAATATGAGTATTATTATCATTACTGTAATCATTATTATTATTATTATATTATTATTATTAGTAGTAGTAGTAGTAGTAGTATCATTAGTATTAATATAGCTACCTTTTGTCTTGCGCTTAGATACTGAAAACGCCAGAAAACCTGCAAGGACACCTGTATGAAAGAACATGTAATAAAACTATGTGAAATTGCTTATTTCTGCAGGAAGTCCATAACAAATGCAAACTGTACTATTTAACAGAGCCATCTCCTTGCATAAGAGTTGAACCTGTTTAAAAAGCAATGCCCATATCAGGGTACTAATGCATTCAGCTGCGTAAATACTATAAACTGTTTGCTATTCTGTATATATCAGAAGGATCTAGAAAAAATAATATTATATTTTTATGTTGAGAAAGACACACACACAAACGCACACACACAAATATATATATATATATATATATATATATATATATATATATATATATATATATATATATATATATATATATATATATATATATATAGATATAGATATAGATATATATATATATAGATATATATTCGTTGTTTGTTAGGTGATGTTTTACTGGCATAACCTGATATAGATAATTGTCTTTTGCACGTTAAAATAAAGTTCCTTTTCTAACTGACATGTATCATTGATTTTGTTTTGTCAATATGTTTTTGTACTAAAGAAATTACCCATGAATAGCAAGATATATGGGTTGCTTACTACATTTTATATTGTAATTTTAGCAATACACTTCTAATGGTTACTATGATATCATTTTATAAACATGTGCTTGTTTCCAGAGTGAAATTTTCGATTTGGTAATATTGAAAATTTGAAAATGATAATTGTGAGTTGAGGTCTGGTGGACAACTATATAGTATCTTAACTTGAAAAATGATTCCTTAATTTGTTTTATAAGATCTTAGCAGAATCAATTAATTAAGTGTATTTGAGTTGGATTTTTGTTCATTAAAATTACTTAATGCGTTTGGTTATTGGCAGGAAATACAAAGTGCCAAATTATAACATCCTTGAATATAGAGACTATCAATGATGGAGAAATTTCAAAGAAAGATATATTTTGGGACGGTATACATTATGATCAAACAAAAATCTTTTGCCATATCACAATTACACGGGCCACCACAGCGATGTCAAAACTGTCATAATTGGATTTAATTTCGATTTATACTACTGTTTATTCAGCACTTTTGTAATTAGGACATGTGTCTGAAATTATTCGAATAATTGGGATTTAATTCGCAAAAGACGTTCGTACTTGTTTACTATTTCCAGCTGTATTCTAGAGAACTAAATTATTTGTTGAATTTGCTTCTCACTCTTTTCTATTTCTTATTTTTAGAACAATAAAAAATACTTTTAATGCAGAGTTTTCACACAAACTCTTCGCTGAAAACAAATTTAATGCTTTCGCTATTCTGGCCTATTAATAAGATGTTATTGTTTTGTCTAACATTGGAGAGTCGCTGTGTCATACAAATTAATTAGGAAAACGTGTTAGTGTCATTCGAAACATCTCTTTAACACACACACACACACACACACACATATATATATATATATATATATATATATATATATATATATATATATATATATATATATATATATATATATATATATATATATATATATATATATATATCCATCTACTGTCCATAACTAATCTATTCTCTTAAAACAATGATACAAGCATCGTAATGTCATATCAAACATTTATAAGTATAATGTACCAATACTCGAAGAGAAAGCGATCAGTATTCTCTGAATAAGATTACTTATATGAAAACGATAAATACCTGCAGCGAGGTAAAACGGTGAATGATCGTCATTATGCATGATAAAATAAGGAAGCTGAGATGCAGTCTCTCTCAACAGGAGGCTGGTAAAGCAGATGAGTACCACACACGAGATTTGCATCTAAAAAATCAAACTGAACAACTTAGGATTCACAAAGATCAAAACTCTACAAAGCCCTCCCTTTCTCTTTATATATATATATATATATATATAAACATTGAATAGTTTAATCTTTTGTGACTCCATTTTCTGATATTTATATGAAATGACACGCACACACACAAACATATATATGTCAGTTAGAGGAGTTTCATCATTTCTGACTCCATTTTCTGTTATATATATATATATATATATATATATATATATATATAGACAAAGAAAATTAACCTTAATTTAGGATTTTTCACTTTCAAAGATTACAATTTAGTTTAAAATCAATTAAAATTTAGTCTCACTTTAAAGCAAAGCTATTTGACGAAATAAATGATGAAGCTTATAATTGATACATAGCGCACTCATTGATTGACATTTGATATACGTGTGTACCTACCTTGTACTTGCTCTAATGGTAACAGTACCCGCTGAATGCCTATAAATTGAGTAAGGAACAGTCACTATATAAGGAAGTGTTTGAATATTTTGATTGGTCGAAATTTGTAACACGACTGCAATAGCTTGATATTAATTATGACACGTTCTTATCTAACATATCTAATTGATATGATTGATAGCGCAAAGCTTTTTAAGTTAAGCTACAACTCAAGACCTGATTAAGGCGAGGAAGTATCTCAACATTCAATTTGCTGCGGTCACACAGAGTGCATCTACATTGTGCAGGTCAAGTGTGTTTGCACCTTTCACTTAAAATGCAGTTTATAATTTTAAGCAATGACCTCTAATTGTAAAAGGCACATATGTTTGGTGTTTCGTGCTTCAACTGCTTTGGATTCTCGATGTTATTTTATTTTATCGAAACGGGAAAAAATATTGAAGTTGAACAAGATTGGGATTTGGATAAAAGGTGGTCTTGATTAGACAAGGATGGGTCAGTTAATTCAAAACGATAACTTCGTTCTGAATTACGAAACCCGATTTAAACATATTCACTGCGTTTCAGGTACCAGGTATCTTCACTTATGAATTCGATATGTATTGCCACATACATGCAATCAAATATGTTTGGCCTTTTATCAATTTGAGACTCCCAGAGACTTGGTACGATCAACTGACGTTTGCGCAGAGGAGTGATTTTAAACTCAGAAACCAATAAAGAAGAGTTACGTTGTCAAGACAACATAATGATCGTACTGTATAATCTTTCTCAAACAACATGTAAGTTCGCAACACCATTAATTGCAATAGAATTGACATATCGAAAATCTTTAAAAGTTCATTTACTGACCTACAATATAAACCAAAACCTTAGAGGACACACCTAATTCCATATATTTGCTCACCTGCACGAAAGGTGGTAAATAATATGTATGTGAAACCGAAAGGCAGTCCCAAGTTAGAATAAGTGACTTCTGATGAATATTTGAAATCATAATAAATCCCCAATCTGGCACAACCTAGATTGTTTTGAATATCAGACAATATATTTTATTAAATCTCATCCAGAACCCTGAAGTAGCACTTTTTAGGAACGGCTGAAAACTTGGATATACAAATTACAGAGTCTAAATCTGGTAAGGGATGAACATCTTGGTTTAAATGAGCCTTCTGTTATCTGTAACTCAGTTGATGCAACTTAGCAAAGAAATAAAGTAAAATGAAACGCCCTTCTGGTATTTCCTTTAGACAGTGTGTTGTTTGTCCAACTTTAAACACATGAAAAATCATAAATGTGTTCTACAACATTGAACCCAGGTAATATTTTCTGGATTGGCGGCAACAACATAGATTTATCATGATCGGAATTATCTTCACACGATGTACTCGCATCTGTAGCGTGATCTATTATCAATCTTGTAATGACCCAAATTCGTTGGATGGTGCTAATGTTTGTGGTGAAATAGATTCATGGCTCCACTAGACAAGTCGAATCAAATTTCACAAACTCTTTTGCTACGTCACTCAAGCCATCATTTTACTCATCTGTTTAAGCAACATGATTTTGTATAGGATATTGGTCTTTCAGTTTCTGCATCAGATGATACACAGCTATGCATGAAATACTTGTTATCAAGAAGTTGTGAATGTGAGAAATGTTCATATTTAGTAACAACGAGGAGTTAGACTTCAAAGGGATGCAGATTGACATAAATATAACTTTTCATTACCGATCCTGTAACGTCCAGGCCAAATACATCTCAATGTTACTGAAGCAAGTTAAGGAAGGTACATTTATGGAATAACAGAGGTTATAGTCAACCATGAACGTTTTTAAGTGGTATAATATTTGTATTTACTGGAACGTCCATTGGTGACCTTTTGTAAGACAATGATGTGTAAAACAGATTCTTGCGATATGAAACTAAATTTTGCCAAGGGATGGATTAAACTGTCGGCGCTATAAAACAAATTATCCAAGTCATTCAAAGATTGCAAGATATTTCTCAATGTCAACTGTTTAATCGAAGATGCAACTGTACTTCCTTTTGACAATGTTGTATCCTTTCTAGCCATATCACCTAACTAGTGTGAGACACAACCATGGTATTCATGTTGGAAGAAACTTCTCAGGTGTATAGAAGACAGACATGTCCATTTATTGGAAGCATATTGTAAAAGTGGTTACTAGTGTTGTGACCAGAATCGTACAAATTCCAACATTAAAGGTTAACAGTGACGGAGGGAAACAACAGATATTGCAACGATTTAGAGACAGGAGTCATTTAACCTTGTAATGTATTTTCCGATATAGTATATGTTAAAGTACTCGATGCTTAATATAAAAAACAGCTACTGCTTAACATGGAATGTCACCTTCAACGTTTGTGAAAGCAGTGAACCAGTTTTTAATAAGAATCGACAAACATCATGTGAGATATAGACAAGTAGTCATGCTGTCACAGAACTAGGCGAAAATTGACTTTATTTCTTCTTGGTAATTTCACCATTTTTTTTTTCGTCGTACATGCGTTACCTGGGGTGAATAAGTGTTTTTCAAGGTAAGCGACGTGAAGCAACTTGCTTGCATGTGCCTGACTAGAAATCACTATAAGTCAGGAACATTATAATCACAGGGTGCACGGGAATTTTGCACTGAATTCTGCTCACCTATTTGGGGACATATAAGGCAAGATTACGAGTCAAAAGTATCTTGTCAAAGGAGAGATAGCCTGTCATTCTTTCTCCAGCCAAAGGGGTGAGTGTTAAATTTATATTTCGTTTTATTTACAGTGAATTTTATTCAGTTTATCATTAGATGTAATGATGCCTTTATTACAATGCAGATTTAAACCGTTGAATATTTGGAATTACTAGTCACTATTAGACCTTAAATGCAATAGCGTAGTCTAAATTTTAGATTGTTTTAGAAACAACTATTATTAGTTTGGTTTCTTTATTGTAGCTGAATGTGATGGATTTCTCCAGCAAAAGGACTGAATGTGATTGATTGTGCCATGATTGTGCTGTTTAATTGTGCCATTTGATTGTGCGATCAAATTGAGGTGTCTGACTGTCTGTCTCTCAGATCGTCTGTCCGTCTACGTTTGTATCTGGCGTGAACAGGAGGTCATGATGTCTGAGGATATCTGTCGAGATGTGTAAATATCCGGAAATCTAGAAGTCTAAATGTCCGAGTGTCGGAGCTGTCTAGAGGTGTAAACGTCCGGGGTAGCATCTAAGTGTTTGGGACCGGTGGTTCTAGTAGGTGCTGTATGCTGTCTGTACATATAACTGTAGTGGATCCGTGAAGGGCAAGCGGCCGATAAAAGTATTGGGTCAACCCTAGGTATTTGGAGCTGTGCGGCTATTCAACAGTTGGTAATCGTACGGTTATACAGGGTCGAGACGCATGTGTGTTTCAATTGTGGTTATAATTGAATACATTGTTATATTTACACATAGTTACTTTGAATCACAGTAGTATTCCAAAGGATTACATGAATCTCAATAAAAGTTAGCAACTTGATTTAATACATGTAGATGTTTGTACTTGTTGTCGCAATCCATACGTGCGATGATATAGTTTGATCTTTGTATTTGTTATCGCAATTTATACGTGCGATAATATAACTTTTGTAAAGGTTCCATTTTATTTGAAACATTTGTGTAGTCCAGGAGGTTCCTTGGATCTGTGTTTATTTGTATTAATATTTAATTTATTTTTAAATTGTGAATGGTTGTGAAGTGTGATCGTGGTTCCTTGGATCTGTGTTCATTTTGTGAAGTGTGATTGTGGGTTGAACGTATGAATTATTGTATTTATGCATCATTATTTTTCATTAATAATTTATTTCATAAATTTACATCATCTTTCACATATTGTGTTTGTGTTGTTCATTTATTCCAGCAACCACTCGGTAACAATTCTGTTACACATGCCACTTCTGTTTTAAATGGAAATGACCTTGTAGAAAATTTTACATGTTCCAGTATTAACACTTTGTCAAAAGTACACATAGCATTGTTCTTAGATTCAAACATTTTAACAACCATCAACTATAATCATTAGTAACATCAGCCTAATGTTATTAAGTATTGCCGCCGAACACACGTGAAATTAGATTTTTTCATTGTTTCATTCAACTGATGACCAATTCTTGCATCTCAAATTATAGGATTCAAACCTCGGAGTAGGAACTTTAAACTGCAAGCATAGTATGAATATTTAATTTTAACAAGCTTGTAGTCCGAAGTTGTACTTTCTACTAATTTGTATACAAGTTTATGAACTGAATTATTTCTGGTAGATATATGTAAAGCTTATGGTTTCAGTTCTAATGTCTCATCTATTCAAATTGTGACCATAATATTTCCTATTTCCAATCACAATCCCGTTTTAAAGCATCTTGTATGCACACAACAATAGTTTTACATCCTAAATTAAGTTCACATCCCCAATTATGGACAGACACACGTACACTCTCAATCTCTTTTTCTCTGATACGGGTATGTCCATCTTTCTAATTCTCACACTTTCACTCGTGATCACGCTCTAGTTCGTGCGATCGGATACACCAATCATTTCAAAACATTATTATATAGAACATTGAGTGCATTCATTTGATTGTTAGAATGTATGTAATTAATATATTATTTATATATATATATATATATATATATATATATATATATATATATATATATATATATATATATATATAATTCAATGGAGTAATTTAGGAAAGAGTTTAAATTGTCCAGAGCTTCAAATTTTAACACTGACTCTGGACGCATCTGTTCAATCTTTTCATGTATTTAGTTTGACACAATGATATATAAACAATTTAAAAAAATATTCATGATCAATCTACATCATCCATTTTACGTAAAGATATTTGAAGCATACTGAAATGTTTCTCACGTATTTAAAAATTCATAAATTCCCTGTTCCTAAATAGACTGAGCCTATCTGAAGGTGATTCAAATACTTTGATATTTAAGTTATATTTCCAAATATTTAAACCAACGTTCAAAAGAAAACAAAAATCGTCTGCTCATGTAATGACAATGTCTAGTTTGAACGGCTTCTTGTCGAAGACTTCCTTTTCAAAACACTTTGTATATTATCTCTCTAATTACCAATCTCAATATATATTCTAACCAGTCAGGTACATTACAGAGATTAACTTTATGGTTAAGAAAATTTGGTTTAAAATATTCCGAATCTAACACAGATTTACGCATTCCTAATTTAAATGCCATTTCTATATCTGGTTAAATATTAATTATTTTCTGCAAATTATACAGTTGGACGCTGAATATCCACTTTATTATCCATATTGCAATTTAGATATTCTGTTATTTGCGTTTAAAGCAAAGAATGATCCGCGTGCCTTAAAGTGAACAGTGTGTCGTTTAAACAACTACAACTACGTTACTTGCAACTTGTTTGCTTCAAACTGTTAAATTAAATCTTTAAAGTGTATTAACTGCCAATAATTTCATGTTACACTCTAACGTTTGCTTATATATATATATATATATATATATATATATATATATATGTTCAAGGTTCCTTGAAGAAAACAGTAGTCCCCGAAGAATATACAATGGTATATAGGTTTATGTGACCTGGAGTCAATAAAGGCGCGCTTATTAACTATAACATGATAACTTAGTGGGACTACATTAGCAGAAATATTAATGGCTGCATATGAAGCTATTGCTCAAAATCTATTTACGATTGTTCATCGTGGCGTTTGGTACTCAAAAAGACTCTCTTTTAATAATACATCCGTAATATCCAGACCAATACTATACTACAGTTCGTTCATTTATGTAGTGACTATTGAACATTGTTTAAACTATTATACATTACGTTGTATCGATTTCCACAGGAATATAAATTTTCACATTAGAAATAATTAATAACAAACGTTCTATTTTCGATAATCTCTGGCGTAGCCGACATCTACGTTTCTGATTTTCTGTTTATATAAGATGGATCTAGAAAGATATATATATATATATATATATATATATATATATATATATATATATGTATATGTATGTGTGTGTGTGTGTGTTTAATATTTTTTTAGACTGATACACTAAAACTGCTACTAACATTGGATAAAAGTAATGTTAAAGTTACGATTTTCTGATTTTCTATGTTCAACACAGGCAATCTTAAATGGTGATGAACGTGCTTCGAATAGCCAGTGACCAGTTCGCAAAGTTTGCGCTCGACAGCAATTGCCAGCGGACTGGTCTTACTAGCAATGTTTTATCACTCAATCGAATGGGATGGTATAGTCGATTCTTTTCATACTTTCTAACTAAGAGTGTCATGATGCCATCTTTCAATTTATACGTATGCGACTGGTTAAACATGAGAATTACCTGTGAAAACATGGGACTTGAAGTGAATTAACGCACCATACTTGTTAAAGTGAAAGGGTTTTTTCAAGCTATCAAATGTGATATAAAGGTTGGGTCGTCTGGCAGACGTCAAGCCATATTCATTTTTAAATATGGTGAACATCAATATCAATATTTATATTCTGATATTTTGCTAAATGTCTACAGAAAACCTAAACAATAATATGAATTTCAGCGTATCCTTCGCGACATTTATTACTTGATTAATATGATTAAGGTTTCTTGTAAATAGTTCTATTGAGATGGACATTAATTATCTAATTCTTCTAGTTTCTGATTTCGCCTATCAGTAATGTAACTTAGAGTACTACCTACATGAAACGAAGTCGCATAGCAGATATTCACGGTTGTTAGTTGTGAGTACACAGTGTTGTGAGTCACGAATAAAAACAATTAAAGAATCGATATACTAAGAATGAGGAAGAATTCAATGGTACAAAAGAGTCAAACATGATCACTAAAAATATATCACTTTACATATATGAGAATGAAACCAAGACTACACAATGACCATAGCATTTTGCCAATTGATATTTGAATGTTTCTGCCATATGGAAAATAAATATACAATAATCAATATGGGTTGTACAAAATATTATTTTGGTTTCATTATGGCGACACTAAAGCAATTGTATTCTCTGCTGATAGATAAATAATCGTACCAAATGTGGATGACATACAGACTATAAATTAAGATTGTTTGTCTCAAATACTAAATCTGGAGTGCATTTAGTTATCTAATGTAAGTTGTACACGCTGATATGAACATAAGAACATAATTGATCAAGTAAAAGACAGAATATAGCCTACGCATCACTTGTTGCAGACTCCTCTGTTATCAATTTTGTATAATAGCCATTGGCTACTTTCACTGCACGGGCTAGGTTATATTGATCTAACGACTGAAAACAATGTAACTTTCAGGAAGAAAGTGTCATAATTGCATGGCTTATATCTGTCATTTATATCATGCAACATCGAACAGTACTTCTCATTGCAATCCGTTACCTATCACATGTAAGTGAATTCTCTCTCTCTCTCTCTCTCTCTCTCTCTCTCTCTCTCTCTCTCTCTCTCTCTCAATATGTATATCTGTTCATCGCTCTCATTCTCACACACTTTCTCTTGTAATCACACTCTAGTCAGCCTCGAGCAAACACACAAACTATTTCAAAACATTATTATATAGAACATTTAGCGCATGCATATGATCGTTAGTATGTATGTTATTGATATGTAAACTGCATGTCAGTATAATTTGCATACATGATATCTATTTATGTGATATATGATATCTATATACGTTCATTCATATATATATATATATATATATATATATATATATATATATATATATATATATATATATATATATATGGGGGAGTGTATATAATCACATCAATGGGGTCTTTAAATTTAGTAAGGAGTTTAGATTTTCCAGAGCTTCAAATTTAAACACTGACTCAGGAAGCATCTATTTAAGCTTTACAGTTTCACAGGGTGATATATAAATAATATATAATAAAAAATATTCATGATCAATCTACATCATCCATTTTAACCATTGATTGATGCCATTTTAGGCATACTGAATGTTTCTCACTTATTTAAACATTCATAAAGTCTGTGTTACTAAACAGACTGAGCCTATTTGTGATTTAAATACTTCAAAATTTAAGTTATATTTCTCAATATCTAAATCAAAGTTCAAACGAAAACAAAACTCGTCTGCTAATGTAATGAGAATATCTAGTTTGAACAGCTACTTGACAAAGACCTACCCTTTAAAAGACTTTTTTATATTATCTCTCTAATTATCAATCTCAGTATTTATTCTAACAGATCCGGTGACCAAGTGGTAAAAGTTGCCGCCTCAAATTTGGGATGTCTCCAGTTCTTAGCATTTTCCTGTCATACCAAACCCTAAAATATTTTATTTGCAGCTGGATCGTCACGCGCACAGCATTAAGAGTTTAGTGTTAGGGCATGTCGGTCTGGTGTCAGAATAATGTGACTTGGTGGGATGATATTCCAACGCAGGCATACATGTAAATTGTCACAATGCATATATAGAACCAATATAACTGAATTGTTTAAAAGCTACGTTAAAATTACAAAATACAACACATTAAAATATTAATGGCCTCATATGAGAGCTATTCCTAAAAATACATTTAAGATTTTCGTCGTGTATATATATATATATATATATATATATATATATATATATACATGTGTGTGTTTTTAAATATCTTTTAGACTGACACGCTAAAGCTGCTACTAACATCTAACATTGGATCAAAATAATATAAAAGTTACGATTCTCTGTTTTTGTATGTTCAACACATGCAATCATAAAAAGTGATGAATGTACTTTGACTATCCAGTGACCAATTCGCAAATTTTGTGATCGACAGAATTCGCCTGCGGACTTTTCTTACTTGCAATGTTTTACCACTCAACCGATGGGATGGTATATTCGATCCTTTTCATACTTTCTGACTTGAAGTGTCCTGATGCCATCTTTAAATTTATACCAATGAAACTGGTTAAAAATAAGGATTACCTCTCACAACATGGGACCTGAAGTGCAATAATGTTCATTATTTCAGTTATTTTGGATACAGTCCTATATTATAGACAGCATTATACCAATATATTTAACGCACCATACATGTTAAAGTGAAGGGTTATTTCTAGCTAATAAATGTAATAAAAACGTTGGGCCGTTTGGAAGACTCCAAGCCATATTTCATTTTTAAATATGGTGACCATCAATATCAACATTTCTATTCTGATAATTTGCTATATATCTACGTAAAACCTATAAAATAATATGAAATTCAGCATATCCTCCAAGACAATTTACCACCTGCTTTTTATGATTAAGACTTTTTGTAAGTCTGGAGTACATTTAGTTATCGAATGTACGTTGTACACCTTGATATTAACATATAAATATAATTAATAAATCAAATGACAGAATTTAGCATTCGCATTGGTTTCTGACTCCAATCTTGTCAGTATTAATTGACAACTCGGTAAGCGTAAAATAGCCATTGACTACTTTTACTGCGAGGGCTAGGTTATATTGATCGTTATAACTGAAAGCGATGTAACTTTCAGGAAGAAAGTTTCATAATTACGTGGCTTATATTTGTGATTTATATCATGCAACATAGAACAGTACACTTCCCCATGTAATTCGTTACCTATCACATGGAAGTGTATTCTCTCTCTCTCTCTCTCTCTCTCTCTCTCTCTCTCTCTCTCTCTCTCTCTCACACACACACACACACACACACACACACACACACACTCTCTCTGTCGTCATAACTTAACTCAGACTTAAACGTAAATATCACCAAGTAAATACATGCACTGTTGAGTGCATACTGAAAACTCTAAACAAGGTAAACAGAACAAGCGAAATGTTTCATGGCTCTGCAGAGCGGTAATTGAGGTTCCCAAGCTAATGATCAATGATAAAACAATTTAGTTCAAAAATTGTAAAAGAAATCAATCCGTTATCAAAAGTTATGCTATTCAATAAAATAAATATCTTGACACGACGATACACGTCTATTAATAATTGCTCAATCTTTCTGTGTCTACACAAAATGCATCAGGACGAAACTTGAAACGTATGCAACTATTATAGGACAGAGCTAAACATAGTTAGGGACAACACTCAAACTTTTCCTAAATTACACACAATTTTTTGTCTGATCATGAGCTGACGAATAGCCTTTGTCAATTTTTTGTATCTTCCGTCTGTAAATTAATAACCGCAATGTAACGCGTCGCATTGGGTCAGTACTGATAGTTTTATTTGAAGTTTGATTTAGTTTACAATGTATTAAGTCCCTCTGTGGTGCAAGAATAATACGTTCCATTATTTGTTTGATTCAACATTAACATTATACTCAAATTATGTGGTGCATTTGGCTGTGATAATTACATTTTTTCTTGGTCATCCCATAATTGACGTTACGTGACACATTTACTCAGCCTTAGTGTACTCACCACTGGTTCGCACTCTGCAAAGGTGGTATCAGGGCCGGTTTATCCAATGGTCACAGTGGCTTAACGTGACGAGACCCCCTCCCATGGGCTCAAGAAGCCACGTATATTAACTGACTTCACATGCAATGTCTTTAATAGTATTGTGACACTATTGGGGAATTTATTTGCAAATATGACAAATACAATCATTGGAAAACGATATACAAAAGTGACCTAACTACATACATCCGTACGTACATACACTATGCATGCATACTGCTTCTATACATGTATTCAGCAGGGAAAGAATTCCTATGTCAATACAATCTAAAGTCAGCGAAATCTTCCTGGGTCATGTTAAATGTTTGTACAAAAAAAATATACTATACATTTTACATGGTGGACAGATCGAAGACATCTCATTAACATATGAACAAATATCATACTCAACCATATCATATCTGGATCTCTGTGAACAGTGAAAGCAGCTCGACAATTTTGTATCGTATTTATATACAAACATAACATCATAAACAATGGAAGTTGCCTTCATTATTTTCCAATCATCTTATTTAGGTCATCAAACCCAAAATTTTAAACGAGTGTACTGAGCCAAAGTTTGTTCACAGATGTGCAACAATAGTAATGTCTCTTTAAGGTAAACAACTTTTGATTTTGGTAGAAAGTGAAGTATATTCAAGTCTTCAAGACACATCTAGACTTCTCTTAAAGCTAGTGTATATCACGGTTTATTGAGCGTACGAACACATAAGTTTACATCAGTCTGGTTTGAGTTCATATCAAATAACACATATATAATAATACCAAATGGCAAGATGGAGCGAGCAACATTAGATTTGATTACTGGTCAACGTTTGAGTGGGATAATTCTGTAAATTGTAACTTTTTACATAGGTATCCAAGTTAACATTACATATACAAACTGGTACGGGTATTAGATGCCTTAGTATATCAATATATTCGGGGTGCAACGTCTGGGCCTGACGTCCCGCTTGCCAAAGGGAAAGGGAAGTAAAGCGTCTCACATATCCTCTCCTTTCAAGGTATAGTGATCGCTGCAGGACCACTGTCTCAGTCTGCAGGACAGGAAGTTATTTGCATATGGCCTCTGCTACACTATTTTGTACACAGCAGTACCTTTACGCGAGGACCCTTGTTTATACCAAGACTGCTATGTGGCGCGACCGAGTCCTCGGCGGTATAACTTGGTGGACAGACTGGGTTCATTAGCCTTGGCGGCAGCCAGTTTAAAAGAAGGGAAACTCTGACTCCAAATCCGGGCAAATGAAACTCGTTAGCCTTGTCAAGTCAATTTGTCCAGGAGAAGGAAACTCTGATTCAAAACCCACCAAGTCCCATCCATTGGATGATGGCTCCACTGCCTCGTCGATATATTCGGTAGATGAAAAGGCTACAAACGTAATGCCAGACAGAAAAGCCGGAGTGGAGCCCCAAGGGGGATGGATGTCGACAACGACTTCCTTTTGGCAGTTCCTGCATCTAAATTGGTGCCAAGTGTCATGCTTAGCATTCAGTTGGACACCATTAGCAAGGGAGAGAGGGGGATTCTGTCATCTGGGTAGCACCATAATCTCCATATTACACGCACAGGTTTGCGCCCTGTAGAGGTCAATCCTGTCTCGCTACTGAGTGAGGAAACAACACTGGGAGGGATCATCGTTTCCCACTGGTCAACTACCGCCTGCCACAAGCTGTCAGCCCCCGGTCAATGAGGTGTTGATCCGCCATCATCTGCCTGCTCCAGTGGGTGTTTGGAGTTCAGTGTGTTGCTCAACATGACAAGCAGACGGAACATTCACACCAGACTTAAGAAAGAAAAAATAAACCAATAAAGAAGACTCCAGCTCTTCGATTTGCAAGTTGGAATGTGCGCACCATGCGCACAGGCGTCTCCGATGACCTAAGTAAAGTAGACGACGCCAGGAAAATGGCCATAAAAGATAGAGAACTCACCAGTCTAAATATCAGCAAAGCTGCCCTCCATGAACCGAAAAATGGCCAAGTTGTCTCGGATATCATGATACTGGAAAGACCAACTGAAATGGTCAGAGACTACCATAGTGGCCTGTGCATCACAAACAATTTTATCAAGTGTAAGGCACAACACAAAGTGTCATGGAATTACCCCAGGTCCCACCCTGGCACAAACTCAACTTAGTCATCACCAGGTGCTCTTCCCTTAACAGATTCCTCTCCACCAGAACCTACCACAGTGCAGACTGCGACTTCGACGATGCCACACACACTAAACCGCTCAAAACCAACAGGACGTCCAATACTGCACAGATGTCGGCCCCCTCCAAGGTGCAAGAGTATGTGTCCGCAATGAACAAGTCTTTACAGGACATGCAAGAGCAGGATGCCACATCCAAGTGGAAAGCCATTAAAGGTGCCATCTACAGAACGGCCATGACCACGTTTGGCAAAAAGGATGGACCCAGCCACGACTGGTTCAATGCACACCTGTCAAGGAAAGAACCATTAATCGAAGAGAAGCGAAACTCCTTTACAGCCTACAAAAATGCCCTAATGAACAGACGCTTACAGCTTGTAAAAGTGCCCGAAGCAACACCCAACGCGTCGCTAGACAGTGAGCGAACGAGTACTGGCAACAACCGTGTGACGAAATCCAGAGCAGTGCGAGTCCAGAAACATCCAATGTATTTACATTGGTATCAAGAAGGGTTTAGGCCCATTAGTGATAGGGGCAGCTCCCCTGAAATCTCTGATGGAAGAGAAGATCACAAACCCTGGGCAACAGATGGGCAGATGGATGGAGCACTACTCAAAGCTATACCCCAGAGAAATGTCAGTCAACGATGCAGCCCTCAGTAGCATAAAGAATCTGCCCACCATGCAGGAGCTCGACAAAGTGATAACCTTGGAAGAGCTCAGGTAAGCATTTGACTCCCTCCCAAATGACAAAGCACCATGTAATGGCAGCGTCCCGCCCGAACCTATCAAACGCGGGAAACCAACACTTCTTCAACCACTGCACGAGCTACTTCGCAAGGGCGACCGCAGTGACACTAACAATTACAGAGGGATCTCGCTTCTGAGCATCGTTGGAAACGTTCATGCCCGCATCATAGCAGGCAGGTCGGAAACTGATCCTCTCCCTACGACGACTTCAAGAGAAGAGCAGAGACCAACGTCAACCACTCTACATGATGTTCATCGACCTCACCAAGGCCTTTGACTTAGCAGGAAGAACCTTTTTGAACTTCTCAGTAAGATCGCTTGCCATCCCATACCCCCACCCCACCCCCGAACTCCGCAGCATAATAATATCTTTCCATGCAGATATGAAGGGAACAGTCATATATAATGGATCTTCCTCAACCTCCTTCCCAGTTAACCTCGGCGTGAATCATTGCTGTGTGCTGGCACAAGCCCTATTAAGGGTTCGTCTTATCCTTGCTTTTTTCCTACGCCTTCGACTCATCCACTGATGGCTTATATCTATACACCAGGTCCGATGGGAGGCTGGTCAACCTGGCACGACTGCGCTCGAAGACCAATGTGAGCACTATGCAAATCAGGAATATGCTTTTGCAGATGACGCGGCTTTTGTAATCCACACCGAGGAATCTCACCATAGACTGGGAGACCATTTTGCTGATGCCTGCATGCATATTGTGCTCACCATCAGTATGCAAAAAGAAAAATTTCAGCTTGAAATATACCAGCATTGACCCTTCCATCAAAATCAACGGTGTCACCCTGGAAGCAGTCAACAACTTTACCTACCTGAGGTCAACCATCAGCAACGCTCCCTCGCTTGATAAAGAGCTGGACTGATGGCTTGGAAAGGCTAACACCGTCATGTCACATCTAACAAGGAGGGTGTGGGAAAACAATGCATTGACAGAGCACATCAAGGTCCAAGTGTACCAGGCCTGCATTCACAGCACACTTATGCATGGAAGTGAGACCTAGAGCAACGACATGAGGCACGAGCGCCGTCTCAACTCCTTTAATATACGGTGACTTAACGCATCCTTAAAATCAACTGTGAAGACCGTGTCCCACACAGCGAGATCCTGCAGATTGCAAATACCCCAAGCATTTTCTTCCTGCTGAGCAAACGTTGCCCTCGACGGCTGTAACACGCCCGACTCCTGGAGGATAGGAAGCTACCGTATGACATCCTTCATGGATAGCTGGTCTTTGGCACGAAAAGAGTTGGCCGCCCCTCAATCCATTTCCATGATGTGTGCAAGAGGGCATGCGAAATCTCAATTGATGGCTGATAAGTGCTGGCAGAGGACCGAGGCAGCTGGAGACTGAGAGTAAGTAAGAGCATATCATTCGCTGACACGAGGGAGGAGAGGCCAGTTGGCGGCAGAGAAAGGTGTAAGAAGGAACCACGTGGCAGCAGCCATTAACTCAGGCTTCCTTGTGTATCTACAACAACTGCAATAGGGACTGTCACTCGCTCATTTGCCTGCACAGCCACAACAGACGATGCCAACACCCATGAGACCGACGACACCACAAGGGTACTATCCGCATGGTCTAGCGTCATGAACGATGAGTATATCATGATGTTTTCTGTCAGAATTTATCCACAAAATAATAAATAGATTGTTTACAACTTTACCAGTCTGATACTCTCTTCTAATTATTATTTTATATTTGGTGTGTATAAATGTTTATGTGTGTGTGTGTGTGTGTGTGTGTGTGTATACATGTTGCTAACATGACAAAACATGACACAACACGCGGTTTGTTTAAAGTACAGCGGAAGAGCTCAATATATGTTTCGTTTTCTTCACTTTCTTTGCAATACTTACATTGCATAGTTTTAAATCATAATGTTATAATGTTTATGCGTTCAATACAACTATTAAACGAAAATCGCCCCTTCTTCTTTTAAAGCTTTTTGAAGCATTATTATTATTATTATTATTATTATTATTATTATTATTATTATTATTATTATTATTATTATTATTATTATTATTATTATAGCAATACGATTTGATTTTTAGATCATGTCGAGATGTGAGTATCGTGTTATAGAATCATGACGAGACACAGTCACGATCTGAAATTCCTGATGATGAGAAGAAGTCGTGATCTAGCAATCAAAACATAATTACTTGATCTTAAAGTGTATATCGGTTATATATCAAGAGAATGATTTGGTCATCGCATAACAGTTTCATGAATAAACCGTGTGAAACAAAATAAAGATGCCAAAGTCATTGTCGCGCCCCCTTCTGCTGCTATTGGGTTAACGGAATTAATTATAAAAACGGTCTAATCCAATACGATATCGTGTCCGAGGATCGTGTATATGTATCGTTACAAATCCATGTGGGGTAGCTCGAGCACCAATGAAAAAATTTAGAAATTGATTTTTATTCATATCGGAGCACCAAGTTTGCCAAATATTTCGTAGCGTATGAGTATCAACTCCGTTATATATACACAACTAACTACAATTATCTCTGATTACTTTTCGAATTTGTGTGTATCGTTGACTGAGGTATATCACGTCAATATTTTTGTGACGCCCTCGGGAAAATATTCTAGCTGGATTTTTTTGTTTATCTAACATCACATCATCGTATACAACAAGATTGTTAACGTTTTCACCTAGGTCTTCCACGGACGTCGCTTCGTCAATCTCTGTAATAAACTCAATAACATCTTCGCCCTTAATTTATGAAGCATTTTCGTTGTAATCTTTTAATACTTGAAACAATGTTGATCGTCTACGCTCGGGGAAACTAAATATAATTTGTCCCATTTTAGATATTTCATTATCAATGTTAACAACAACTGAGTTTTACTACTCCTTGAAGGTCCGATGACGATCATCCGAATAGAGTTTGGTAACATAAAATGATGTTTTATGTGTTGTTTTTTTCTTTAGCGCTGAGAAATCAATTACTTCCATTAGATATAACATAATAATATTATGGATTTATATTGTGTGAAATGTAAGAAGCGTACACCAACTATTGACCCAACGACTGTTACCATAAAAAAAATAATAGAGAAGCGGTCACCGGCAAATGTGAAATATGCGGTATAAAAAATATTGATTTGTAAAAGAAAGCGGTGGTGATATCGCCGCCAAGCTAGCTAAACTCCCAGGAACAAAATGGGCAAAGCAAAAACACACCATCCAGGATATAGTTAATGTTGACCGAGAGCAAGACTTGATAGTCAAGAAAATCCTAACCCGGGAGACAATCCGATAAATGCAATTGACATAGCGTGTCGGACACACGATATAGCTTATCGGAGCGGTGATCTACAACGTCATCTCGCAGGTGTGAAATTAATTCATGCATTGAATTATATCACTGATAAATCCTTCAAAGAAACGTTGTCTTCATGGTTGATAAAATCGGCGATGAAAGGTAAATTACTGATGGGTGATGGTAATTAATAACACCATGGAATCTATTTATTATCCTCCGAGAGGATACTGGATTGGTAAATCAGCAATCAGTAAACTCGCTAGCGCCACAAAGGTGAAAAATATCACTGCAGCAGATTGGTTATCCAAACAGGCGATATGGCAAATTTATCTACCACTGCCTAAACAAATTAACTTCTCGCATTTTGATGCCAGCGTCCCTAATGAGGTTCATCAAGCTGATATATTATTTCTGCCGCATGATGGTGTTTACAAGTATGTGCTAACCGTAGTTGATGTTGCGAGTAGATACAAACAAGCAGAACCGTTAAAAACAAAATCATCTTAAGTGGCTTCTGCGTTTGAAAGGATTTATCGACAAGGTCCTCTGCATTGGCCAAATCTATTACAAGTTGATTCTGGCAAGGAATTTCAGGGTGCAGTGTTATCAACAATGAAGCATCATAATGTCACCATCAGACGAGGACATACGGCACTACATCGCGATCAGGCAATTGTTGAACGATTTAATCGGACACTTGATGAGCGGTTATTTGGATATCAATACGGGAAGGAATTTATTCAGGATAAACGATCTCGTGAATAGGTTAAGAGATTACCAGGCGTGATTACTGCGCTAAATAATGAGATTACTCGAACAATTAATATGAAACCTAATAGCCCGTTTAAAAAAAAGTATATACCCGTAAAACCGCAAAATGATTTTTCAAAACAACCAATACTCGGTAATGTCACTGTAAGATATTTTTATGAACCAGGAGAGCTCGAAAGTTGCAAAAAAGAGCTACTGATCCTATTTGGAGTGTTACTGCACATAAAATATCTAGATTAACACGATCTACGTGTTGACCGCCAATCTATAGGTTGGATTAAACTGCTCCTCAGCGAGGGTTTACTCGTGACCAATTACAAGTGATAGTCTCAACTAGCACCTCTGTGTCGGTTGCACTCAAGACAAGTCATCATCACAATATCTCTCGTATGACCAAGGCTGCTATGTTTTCTATCTACGGTAAATTGCCGAGAGTCCTTATCCGACCAACACCAATTTATTATACAATTGCAACTCGCGCAGTGATTATTTTGTTGTTTCAGTGTAATTATTAATTCAGCATCAATGTCAAATTCTCTATTATTTTTTTATCCTGCTGTTTATAACCAGAGAGATTTTTTTCTGATTATGTCATCGCTGACAATATCACTTATTCTAGTGTCGTTATAGTCTAAAACAACTCTTCGAAGTTGATCTACTATTCGTACTCTGGACACCGCAAGATAAACTAAATTCGACCACTCGATGCGATTATCTATGATCCAAACAATTTGTATCAGATATAGTCAAACCCTTTGAAGAATGTATTGTCCCTGCGTAACCTAGCGTCCATGGGGATTTATCAGCGTGTAATGCATCTTCGACGACATTGATATCAACCAGCACAATATCATTTAATACGAGAATTTGCTTTTCGGTCAGGCCAAGAATATCAACTTCCATATTTTATCTTCGTGTATCCTTGGGTCTATAACACAACGGCACTGGAAGTGATGCAAAAAATTGTATGCATGTTAAATAACTTCATCTGAAGTGTGTCTCTGACTATTTTTCTACTTGCCACTATCAAATCGTTTGGTCTCCAAGCTTCCCAAAAATCAATTAATGGGGTTTCCAAAATTATTTCACGAGCTATTTCACATTGGATTCTATCCGGTTGTAATCTGATTAGTTTCTTGAACTCGCGTAATTGTTCATCAAGTGCTGTATGATCAGGACTAATTTCTTCATAATAGTCTACAAAATTCTTTAGCGAATCATGTGGAGACAAACCGACAAATGGTCGTGGTTGAATGTGATCGCCACACATTATCACTTTTGTATTCTCTAGCAATAACCACTAGAGAAACTTGTGTAATGCATCTAACAACACTGTGCATATCTCATCCCAAATGATGATTTCAGGAATATATTTCTCACCCATTCGATCAGGAGTCCATTCGTCACCTTTCCATCAAAAGAAACTATGATAAGTGCAAGCAATAACTCCTCGCTATTTAATCTCTCGCACGAGTCGTCTTTCCTGACCCACGACCGCCGTTTAAGTAAACAGTTTTATATCTACATATTGGATCAGATATCGACGATGCATTAGATATTAGATAGTTCTGATATCTGATTATTTTCAAGTAATTGTTTTCAACCGTAACATCTGCTGATTTGGAATAATCGAACGGTATTGACTTTTCAATTCTCCATGATCCATAACGCTCTTCAGAATTTGTGAATTTAGCCACTGCTTCGCTATGTTTCACTTCTATATAAAATTAATCGGAGGAGACTCTAACCGCGGTGTCAGGAAATATATTTATCATTGAGAACAAGTTAATAGAAGCAAAGGCCAACATAGACGCCCTCAAATGTGTATACTGAAGATTGTATCCTTCATTATAAGTAACAATAGTTCCATTGAACAAGAAAGCGTCTATACGATTTAAATATATACCTTTAGATGTTACATCCGCGATTATAAAATCGCATTCAACGCTATCTATAATCAAGCATGAAGAATATCGTTTATTGTCGTATTTATTTTTTCCACCTTCAGTGAATTTAGCAGTTATTCTTCTACCGAGATCTTTTGCTTGTTTATTTCTAACTTCAAATATCTGTTTTGACCATTTCACGATATATTCTTCGTCGAGATCGGGAATCGTTTTCTTTTTTCGTTGATTATGCTATCTAGACTATCGGGTTGTGGTAACCAGACCTCAGTCTGCGCACGATATGATATAATTGCTTCACGGACAATCAACGATATCAGCATTTTAGAATCAATCATATACCGTAATAACACTATTGGCATCCAGTGTTTTCAGATATGTGTCTATCAATCCAAACATAACAGCACGGATGAAGTCCTTCAGCGGTTTCAAATGATAGCACACGAGCGAATCCAGTTAAATCAAAATCTGGTAGTGGTCCAATAATCGCAACACGGGTCATTTCATGTGTGGGATGTCCAAATCGTTTCAACTACTCAGCACATTCTCCGTACCCGAGAAAACTCGCATTATAACACGCAACTATATCAACCGAAATAATACTTTTAGGGTCATATTTTGTATTCCATAATCCACCATGGTTATATTTAACGCAGCTTGATTTGATATATGATAGACATTCTGTGCATGTTGGTTTCCACATGTTTTTCTTTCTCGCAAAATGAGCTGCAACTGACGGAATTGTAAAACAATTTGTTAATAATTGTTCGTCGTGTTCTGTTGAAAAACCACTAGCTAGTTTTTTCATCTCGTTGTGGAGTGCTTCATTGTGGTATAATTCGTCGTTGGGTCTTAAAAACTGATCGAATTTACCCTCTTCGTATTCAAAACTATAAAGTAACCACACTGACACAGGATCGTTTTTACTGAACTCGTAAATAAAATGAAATAATTTTCCTCAGAGACTTCCCCCCCCCAGAGAACTCTGGGGAGAACTCCGCGGGTAGATGTTTTATTGTTCTATCCCGCGGAAATGTTGTTACTGCAGGTGTCCACGCGTATTCGTTATGGTCAATAATTTTTATTGGAGCTCCTTTTGATTTATATTTTAATTCGTGAAATACCTCTCCTGTTATCGTCATTATGGTTATTGGGAATCCTAACGATGTTTCTAATTTGGCTAAATCTTGAATAGTTGTTCCGTTCTTTCTAACCGTTAATTTCCATTCATTTATTTTTTGCGTCATAGATCTGTCAATTTGTTTCCACGCAAAGCATTTGTAAAATTCTCTATTATTCGTTCTCCTACACAATTCAACGATGACAGTTTCATTGGTTTTAGTTTTTCAATACTTGGTTTATCATTTATCGGATAGATTCTATAAACAACTGCTGTTACAGGATAGGATCTTTCGTAATACGGTTTATCAATTCCAGTCAGAATTCATGGTTTGGAATCATGATTCACAGTGACAGTTCTTTTATCTTTCAAGATTGGTTCAAATTTGTCGCGTATAATCCTATTTCCCGTTTCTAAGCGGATAATGAATTTCACTCTAAAAAAATCTTTTTCTGGTCAAGATGTGAGATTATCACTGCAGCTCTTTCGTCGTTCATGGTAGCATCAACGCTACCATCAATTCGTTATGTTCACCAACAGTGAGATGCTCCATCCCGCTTGAATTCTTTAACACCATCACGGATTCTACTTATAATGCTTCTATCATTTATTAGACCCTTTGGTGTATCACTGGAGACTCTTTCGAGATTGAATTTAACATCTTTCCAAGGCGTAATTTTCGATAATGTCTCGAACTCCTCCATATTATAACTAAAAAATGTATTTAAATAAAGAATTTATTATATAATGAACCATTGCAAACGGTTGATGATAGGATCAGTAACCGCTTGTAACAAATCATGCAGAAATGAGTTATGTGGATATCATTCACAGAGCGTACGTCGTGGGAGTTTTGGGACGCCCGCTTGTATCCGATGTGGGGTGGGTGTGAGAGGAAAATCGCAATTATGTCTCAAATGCGGTGGTAAGCGATACAGAGAGCTAAAGCGCTATTATGATAAGAGAATCAGAAACTCCATAAATGACTCTGACTGTATCAGCGTCCTTGACTCTGTCAAGGATAAAATCATAAGAACACCTCAAAACTACATTGATAGATTCCCAAGTAATATATATATATGTGTGTGTGTGTGTGTGTGTGTGTGTGTGTGTGTGTGTGCCTAGAACTCGCCAAAACACTCGAATTGGGAGTTGAAAAAAGGCTGTATTGTCCTATGTAAATAATTGTATATAATGTATATATGTATATATCGTGTGGCGTCCATTCAGTAAATATACCTTCCTGGAGTACTAATCCGCTATTTAGCGAGTTAGGTCTCCTCTTGGAGACTATGCTTAGTGGTTCCTCTAGGCACGGTCAGATGTAAATAACACCTGAGGGGTTCCTATAGGGATGTGTTGTCTTATCTATGTAACCTCTGGGCTTCTCCGATGTGAATAACACCTGAGGGGTTCCAAATGGGGTTTTCATATATATCTCTAGGCGCTTTAAGATGAATAAACACCTTAACGCGAACGGAGTTCATCATTCTATATAACCATCATATATATCTCTAGGCGCGCTAAGATGTAAATACACCTTAGCGTGAATGGAGTTCATACAAAAAAGGGTCAAAATTGACCCCCAATTTTTTGTGTTTGTGTTTTTTATAGAAAATATATCACCTAATGGAAATATATTTTTTATATATAAATAAATTCTGAAAATATCAACGAGGTTATAACCGAAATTTCAAATTTGAAAAATCAAGGAATTCAATTGTCAGATAAATTAAATTGTGATAGGAACCTTTCCGATTTTTAAGAGAAGATAATATTCGAAGAAATAGATATACACTGCCAAAGTCATATGCTTTCATTAAACGAATCCAGCACGCAATTTATGATTCGTTCATATATGAAAATGACGTAAACAAGTTTGTCCCGTTATGTACTGTTGTGGAAACAATCAGGAAACAATTGCAACAATATGAAATCAAACGCGCAGTTAATTCAAAGATCAAAAATATACAAATGATTATACGCCAAACCGAAAATTCTCCCTTGGAAGCCTCAGCTCAGTAAATTCTAACCATGGATCGACATGTACAATAGTCATACCTGTTTGTAAGTATACAATGGACAGGTGCGCTTATTCACCTAAAACATTTGTAAAGACAGGCAAGACAAGGTAATTTTTCGTCACTGGTTTTATTACTACACGGAACTAAATTGTCGGGTGGGTGAGCAATCTACGGATTTTATTTTATTTATTAAATGCTGAAATATTTTTTTTTCTGGCCGTTTTTGATCGTTTTAATCATTTTTTTGCTATTTAGTCATTTTTTTTTTGGTCATTTTAGTCATTTTTGGTGCTTTTTAGTCATTCTTATCTGCTCTTGATAAATCAAGGAGTTAAAAAAAAATAGGTTCAAATGATTGACGCTCTCTAAATGATTGATTTAGAGATTTTTCTCATTAAAAATAATTGTATGATTTCAAATAAAAAATAACCAGAAAACGACCAAAAAACACCCAAAAAAACCGACTAAAAATCTAGAAAAATCCTCATTTTATCAGTTGGGTCAAATGGTTGATTTTCTCTACGTGATTCATTTAGAGTTGTTTGTGGGTAAAATTGAAAATCCTATGGTAGCTTTTTCACCCGCTTAATATTCTCATTAAAATTTCAACACGCAGGCAAGAATGGACATATTGCATAATTTGGTCGCTATTACAACTAATCGTCGTTATAGTATCCTGTTGCAGTTGTTGCATTTGGACTTCAGTGTGCAGAAATGTATCATTGTCGCCATGGTTATCAATGGTTAGTTCAGAGTGAAAATCCGTAGGATTTTTCATCGAAGAATTGTCAATTCCATTGAAGATTTCCTTGATGTCGTTTTCAAGTTTTTGTTTCTCCTAAATAACTATTCGCGTATGATAATACATATTATTGTAAAAATCTACGATTTTCTAAATTAGGATTTTACATCCAAGGTCATTTGTAAGTGTTCCCCTCGGAAATCAAGCAAAGTAAAGTTCTGGTCGACTATTCTAAAATTCATTATTGATATAAGATTGTTGGTGGTTTCCAAGTATGTTAAATGAGGTGGATTCATCACGATTAAACTTCCAGGGGAAACATTTGGGGAAAACGTATATAAGATATAAACTTGATCCGCGTTGGTTGACTTCGCTGGGTCAATGGAATAACTACCTAACACTGCATCACAAATAACGTGTATGGCAATCGTCGACGATATGTCAACGTTGCCGGGTGATCTGTGTTTGTTGTTTTTGTACACTAAATTATTCGACCGTAAAATCTCCACATGTGGATTTATTTTAAACCATAGCGCGTGAATCTGTGGAAAGACGTCGTCGATGAGATCTTTTAGGGATTTTTTTTAACTCGGGTTCCGACCATCCTGGGAATTTATAATAAACTAAATCTATATCGGTGTGCGAAAATACTCTTTTGAACTTTTCCTTCGAAATACTAGCGTTTCCGGTGGGAGATCTATCTTCGTGGATCAATGAGAGTAATCTATCGTTGAGATAGTTCATGTCGGACATAATTTGGTTTAGTTGTTGTTGTTGTTGATTAATTTTACCTCGCGGAGTTCTTAAATCGATTAACAGAGATCGTTGCAGATAATCTCTTGGTTGATTTAATTTAGTTTGAAATAATTGTTTCATATTGTTGAAGATCACAAGCAAACTTTTTGTTGTAATAATAAAAGTACCTTGAGCACCTAGAGCAAATCGCCATATTATATTGCCGTACCCGTTATACTCATATTTTCCAAGTATATCAGTTTCCTGCCCATCATAAACATTATATGAGAACATTTGATTGGTATTACTGGCACGTGGAAAATCAAAGTCGAATCCGTAATCGAACATAATCTCTGGAGTGGGATTTTCATCGGTAAAGAAATCAGAATTTTTTGGTTCGGGTAGCTGAAAATGAACCACTGGAAGACTTTTCAACAACGCTTCGTGGATCCGCGGGAAGAATTCGTCGATGGTATCACTGAGAGTCCCTCGTAACCATGATACATTATATCCTGGAAGCTTAAACGCATAAATATCTTCAACGCGGATATTATGCTTTGCTGTAAACTCTGTTCTAGTTGCAGGATAATTAGCATTTAATAGAAGTTGAATCATTCGCAAATTAAGTTCATCCATGTCGGCGATAATTTTGTTACACATCTCCGTGTATTTGATAACTTTATCTCAGTCAGGTGCAATTTTACTGATTTCCGTTACGATATAATTTCTAAATCTTTCAAATTCGTTATTCATATCTGTGAACTGTTTAGTAATTTCTGATTCATTTAATGTAACATGAATACTACTACTACTACTATCGTCTAATCGCTCTCTTAAACGATTAACAATAGTATCTAATAGTTACGTATTTGTTAATTGAAGAATACCATCAGGATGAATACCTTTATTATACTATGATAATCTTCCTTCGTGGAAATATAATCAGATTTTTGTGTCTCACATGGTAAATCTTTTATAACAACGGTTCCTGTTATATACTCAGGCCAATCTAACACAGTTCTAATTCAGCTATTATATATATCTACGGCAAAGTCAGGTGAATTGATCTCGATGGTCGACGACAGCAATGGTTCATGTCCTGTTAAATCGATGGGAGATTTATTCCGTTCGTCGTCGACGACTATTATAGTTTTTCCTGTGATTTCTTCAATGCCATGTATGATCTAGGCGTTGATATCTTCGATGTCATATGCGCCAGTGTGTAAATGTAATGTGTGCCATTCCGGTTCACCTGCAGTGCCATCTGGATTGACTTAACTTTTATACGAGAAAGTAAAACTATTATTGGGTGATTTACAATTAAACGGTTCCGATCTGACATTAGGCCAGCTGTAGTAACATCTTAATTGCGTTCATGCTATTTCGTTAGCTGGTAACGGAGATGTAAATTCAATGCTGAACTTTGGTGTTTTCGTTACCAGCGATATCAATTTTGTTTCCCCGGAGTAGTATTTTCCACTATTTGTTGAATCGATGCGGTATTTTTAACTATTCGCTGAAGTAGTTCTTGTGACATTGACGCCATTATTGTTATTATCTCGCTTTAATTTCGACATTGTGGAATCATACATCCAAACCATCTTCGAAAATTCATCATCGGATATAAATGTGTTATCGAGCGACGAGGAAACCGTCGAGGTTAATTGCGAGTATGCATTGGATACTGTATGGAGTTTAACAGTGTAATCGTGTAATTTATGCTGGGAACACGATGATATTTTTTGTTATTATCGAGACTACTCCCGCGATGGTTGTCGCCGCAGATATACAAATTGGAACAGCGTTGGGGGCAACCGTTGTAACCGACGATAGTATTATGTCATCACGGGTTATTACACCAGACACTGAGTACACGGTTACGTCGATGACGTTGATCCTCGCCGGTATTTTATTTTTTTATTTTTACGCGGTATTCATCGGAGAGTATTCCTAGTCTAGTTTGAAACTCTCTGATCGTAGCATAGCAATACTGTAATGATGGTATCATTGTTGTTGATGACATTTTATTTATTACAACAGAGAGCAATTTCAGTTATTTACTTAAATCCGCTACGAATTCCACATACTATGTTACTGAAACCCAAGCCAAATTATTATCAGTGGATATTATCGTGAACTGTTCAATTGTATCCTTGTCGATGATTGTTGATATTATAGTGTTGACCTCAGATGAACTCGTTGATGAAATATTAAATTGCGTTGGTGATACTAGTGTTAATCGATAAATACCCTTGATGGTTGCAGTGATACTTAATATATTATTTAGTGGTGTCCACTTAAATTATCCTTATTGAATCGTGTATACTACGTTGTTGGTTTTCTCATGAGGAATTTTTTTTCAATGATTCAGTCGATGTCGTTTTTCATATCTTAGATGGATTTTTTAATATCAGGGAGTTTTATGTCAATTTTATCCATCGTGGATGCAAAACATTTATTGAAGATATTTCTACGAAATGATGTAAACCGTTTTACGTGTTCTTCATATTTGACTTGAAGTGTTGCTAGTTCCAACATAGAAGTTTTTATCTCTGTAAGCTTCGGTGTGGTCACTGGTGGTAATCCAAAGAAATTGATTGCGGTGAGTTGAACATCTGTAACAGATTTGTTTTTGTACCCCCGCAAATTGATCTACTTGGGCGTTATATCAATCATCAATGGTTTTTAATGATTCTGTAGATGATATATAATTATCGCTGAGTGCTATTAATCTATCCATGGTTGTTTTTATCTCATCGCGTAATTATTTTAATATCTCTACGTCTGCTATCGATGAGATAGCTCCTTTTACTTGCCTGATGGTAACTCCTTCGTCGGATGGACGTGATACTGATCCCCCCAAATGTCTGTCATGATATATTACATATTTCTCTTTAAGTGATTCATCATCGTGTACTCGTAGACGACATTATGAGGTAACTTTGATGATGCTGAGATAGTTGTCAACGCGTTAAGGACCTGTTGTCCACATATCGGAGGATCGGTTAATGTCTGCATGGGCAACGTTGAATACCATGTTGTTGTATTAATTTTGAACACATCTTTGACAAATTCCTTTGGCGGAGGCAATCCATACGATTCAAAGTAAATAATTGATTTGGGAAATATCGCGTAACCCACCAAATGGGTTCCAGGTCCAGTGTTATCATCAAGATCAATTATACTAGTTTCTGGGATCTTTAGTCGTGTAGGTAATTGATCTTTTATGAATACACCTCTGAATTTTTTTATTGGGAGTTTCTTTACTGCGTCGGCGAGGTCAAAAGTAGACATTGGAACCACAGGTTCAGTTACCCCAGTAACATTCGTGGCAGCGAGAACGGACCTATGAAACCGCCCTGTTTATTTCCCAATCCGCTCCCATAGTGTTTTGTGTACAGTCTTCCCGGCAGTCTGAATTCCTTTTCCTTTTTTTATACCCTTTTCCAAAACTTTAACCTGTAAGATTGCTACCAACAGCACCAGCAGCGCCTAGTCCAAGTTCTTTAAGAGCTGGAATAGCTAGTGGATTCAGTGCAGCAAGAGGAAATATTCCACCGGATTTAATCATATCGTTGACCGCGGCTTGTGAAAAAGTCAACTCAACTCCTGTACCCGCAGTTTTAGCTCTCATTAAAACGGGTAAGTTGAGATTTCGTCAGCGACAATTTATTCGGTCCGCCTGTCATCTGTTCATGTTTCAAATTTATCTTTGTGCCACACGTAGTAGAATATTTCGATTGTAGTTTCGTTACCTGACTTGGAGTCAGGGTGACATTAACATAATTGTACGACATTTCTTTTAGATAGTGATCATCTAATTGTCCTATTACATGTTTTCAATGGGTGCGTCAATGACTCGCATTTTTCCACCACCACATTCGAGCGTCGTAGATTTATCACTGACAATAACAGCAACTGCTCTAAATTCTATAAGAGCATCGCCTAAATGATACACTCTACCTGTTTGATTGTTACCGTAATCGAGAATAAGTTGTTCTGCTAGCTCTTGCTGATTACTTATTCGCAATGATACCTCACTGACATTACATTTATCAAATATCATATGACTACGCAATTGTAAACCATCTGCAGCACCTGTTTCTCTTGTTCTATCTATATTTTGTAGCGCAACAAAGATATGCCTTGGCGCGGAAACATTTTTCGTTAGCGCGATCTGCCAAGTAAAAACACCAACAACATTACTAGTTGTGGTAGTTGTTGTAATATCAGACTATGACAATAATGATTTTCCTCCATGAACCATAAAAGATAGCAACCGCGTCTCAACAGTCAACGACGGAGTCGTAATTGGCATCCACAGAGCTAATTTTGTCGATTCTACTTCACCATCAGTAACAGGAGCAGCACCACGCCAAAGAGCATAATCATCAATTGTTCTTCGCGTGAGCACTACAGTATGAGCAGCAGAGGGGGTGAATCGAACGTCTCTAATTGGGTTGGATTTTAAGCAAAACATTTTACGTCTCCTTTTGCCAAATGGAGCCTTAACGATTTTAGAGCCCTATTTGTCAAATTAGGGGTTTCTCATCCTCGAAAATTGTAAAAAAAAAAAAAGGCGTCCACGGGAAAACATAATTTAAAACAAAACGACGCCAATGTCGTTGTCACCATCCCGTTGCTGCTAACGGGTTAACCGAATTAGCTATAGATACGATCTAATCCGACGCGATATCGTGTCTGAGGATCGTGTATACTTATCGTTACAAATCCATGTGGGGTGGCTCTGGCGCCGTTAAGGAAATTTTGAAATCGATTATAATCCATATCGGTACACCACGTTTGCCAAATATTTCTAAGAGTATGAGTATCAACTCCGTTGAATACACATAGCAAATTACAATTATCTCTGATCACCTTCGGGATCTGTGTATAACGTTGAGTGACATATATCACATCAGAGTTTTTATGTCTACCTCGGGAAAATATTCTAGCTGGATTCTTTTGTTGGTCCAACATTACATCATCGTACACAACGAGGTTGTTAACACATGCATCCAAGTCTTCCACGAATGGTGCTTCGTCAAAATCTGTGATAAATTCAATAACGCTTCCGCCGTAAGCTTCTGAAACGGTTTCATTATAATCTTTTAACACTTGATAGCAATGCCGATCATCTACACTCGGGGCAACTAAATACAATTTGTCCCAGGTCATATATTTCATTATCATCGTGAGTAATAATTGAGTTTTACCACTCCCGGACGGTCCGATGATAATCATTCTGATAGAGTTTGGTAACAATGGGTGAAGTTTTACTTGTTGTTTTTTCTTTAGCGCTGAGAAATCGATCACTTCCATTTGTTGATATAAGATAAATATCTTATGGATCTATATTGTGTGAAATGTAAGAAGCGTACACCAACTATTGACCCAACAACTGTTACCACAAAAAATAACAGAGAAGCGGTCACCGGCAAGTGTGAAACATGCGGTATAAAAAAGTATCGATTTGTGAAAAATTCTACGAACGTTCAAAAATAAAAAGAGGCGGTTATATCGCCGCCAATTTAACTAAACTTCCAGGAGCGCCATGGGTAAAGTATCCAGGAGAAAAACACCTTCCAGGATATAATTATTGTGGACCGGGAACACGATTAGATATCAGACTTGATTGTCATGATAATCCTAACCCGTGGGTTAATCCGATAAATACTATCGATGAGGCATGTCGGATACATGATATAGCTTACCGGAGCGGTGATTTACAACAGCGTCATCTCGCAGACGTGAAATTGATTCACGCGTTGAATGCCATTACTGATAAATCCGTCAAAGAAAAATTGGCTTCATGGTTGATAAAATCCGCCATGAAAGGTAAATTGATGTTAGGTGCGGATAATTAATAACATATGGAATCTATTTATTATTCTCCGAGAGGGTACTGGAGAGGCAAGGCAGCAATCAGTAAACACGCTAGCGCTGCAAAGGTAAAAAATACCACTGCAGCTGACTGGTTATCTAAACAGGCGATATGGCAAATTTATCTACCGCGTCCTAAACAAATTGACTACTCGCATTTTGATGTGACAGTTCCTAACGAAGTTCATCAAGCTGATATATTATTTCTACCGCATGATGGTGGTTACAATTACGCGTTAACCGTAGTTGATGTTGCGAGTCGGTACAAACAAGGAGAGCCGCTGCATTTGAAAGGATTTATCGATGGGGTCCTCTGCGTTGGCCAAATCTATTACAGGTTGATCCTGGTAAGGAATTTCAGGGTGCGGTTCTATCAACGATGAAAAATCATAATACCGCGTTACGACGAGGACATACTGCACTAAATCGCGATAAGGCAATTGTTGAACGATTTAATCGGACACTTGCTGCGCGTTTATTTGGATATCAATACGCGAAAGAATTCATCCAGGATAAACGATCCAGTGAATGGGTTAAGAGATTACCAGGTGTAGTTACCGCGCTGAATAATGAGATTACTAGAACAATCAACATGAAACCTAACAACGCTATTAAAAAAAGTATATACCAAAAATGGAAATTCTTCGAATTTCACAAAAAGATTCCAAAGAACCAATTCTTGGAAATGTCACTGTAAGGTATTTATACGAACCAGGAGAGCTTGAAGGTGGTAAAAAAAAGAGCTATTGATCCTATTTGGAGTGTCACGTACACAAAATATCTAGTATAACACGATCTGCGGGTAGACCAGCAATCTATAGACTGGATTCAACTGCTCCTCAGCGAGGATTTACTCGACAACAACTACAAGTGATCCCCGAGGATACTCAATTACCACCGCGTGGTCTTAACTAGCACCTATTCGTCTGTTGCACTCAAGACAAGTCAGCATCACGTTATCGTTGGTATGACCAATACTGCTATTTTTTCTGTCTACGGTAAATTGACGAGGATCTTTATCCGAGCAGCACCAACGAATTATACAATTGCAACTCGCGCAGTGATTATTCTGTTGTTGTTTCAATGTGATTATTAATTCGGCATCAATGTCAAATTCTCTATTATTTTTTTTTATCCTGTTGTTTATAAACAGATAGTTTTTTTCTGATTATATCATCATTGACAATATCACTTATTGTAGTGTCATTAGCATCTAAAACAACTCTTCGAAGTTGATTTATTCTCCTCACTCTGGACACTGCAAGATAAATTAAATTTGACCACTCAATGCGATTATCTACTATCCAAACAATTGTGTCTGTGATAGTTAATCCCTGTGAAGAGTGTATTGTCGCTGCGTAACCTAACGTCCATGGAGATTTATCAGCACGCAATGCATCTTCGACGACGCTGATATCAACCAGCACAATATCATTTAATACGAGAATCTGCTTCTCACACTGCCCAGGAATATCAACTTCGATATTTTGTCTTCGTGTATCCGAAGGTCTATAACAGAGTGGTACTGGAAGTGTTGCAAATTTACATTTATGCAATTCAAATAATTTCATCTGAAGTGTGTCTCTGACTATTATTCTACTTACTACTATCAAATCGTTTGGTCTCCACACCTACCAAAAATCATTCATGGGAGTTTCTGAAATTATTTCACGAGCTATTTCACATTGGATTCTATCCGGTTGTAATCTGATTAGTTGTTTAAACTCGCGTAATTGTTCATCAAGTGATCTATGGTCGGTATTAATCTCTTCGTAATAGTCCACGTGTGATTTTAACCAATCATGTGGGGATAAACCGACAAATGGTGGTGGTTGACCATGATCGCCGCACATAATAATTTTTGTTGTTTTTGTAGATAACCATTCAAGAAATTTTTGTAATATTTTCAACGATACCGTGCATATTTCATCCCAAATAATGACATCAGGGATAAATTTCTCACCCATTCGATCGGGAGTCCATTCATCACCTTTCCATCGAAAGAAGCTGTGATAAGTACAAGCATTTACCCCAAGCTGTATCATCTCTCTTGCAAGTCCATGCGTTGGTGTTAGCACAATCATATTTGATTTACCTTGAAATAATTCAATCACACGAGTTGTCTTTCCTGACCCACCGCAACCGTTCAAATAAATTGTTTTATATCTACATATTGGATCGGATATCGGCGGTGCATTAGATAATTCTGATATTTGGTCACACTTCAAGTATTTATCGTCCATCGTAACATCAGCAGATTTACAATATTCGTGTAGCGTCTCCTTTTTAAATCTCCAACATCCCCACGCTTCCTCCGGAGATGTGAATTCAGCCACTGCTGATCTGTATTTGTTGTGTATATACATCGAATCAGTGGCTACTCTAACCGCAGTATTAGGAAATCTATTTATCATCGAAAATAGATTAATAGCAGAATAACTAAGCATAGATGATCTTAAATGTGTATATTGAGAACTGTATCCATCACATTAGGTAACAATTTTACCCAACTTAGTCCCACTGGATAGAAAAGCATCTTTACGAGTAACAAGTTTTCCATGTTTCGTTAAATCTGCTCCAATAAAATCGTATTCAGCGCTGTCTATGTTCAACCGCGAAGAATATTTTGCATTGTCATATCTTCCACCTTGAGTAAATTTACCGATTATTCTTCGTCCAAAATCTTTTACTTGTCTATTTTCAATTTCAAATAACTGCCTAGACCAATCCATGATTTGCTGTTCATTAAAATCAGGAAATTGTTTTCGTTGTTCGCTAATTATACTATCTAGATCGGGTTGTTGTAGCCAAACTTCTTTCTGAGCTCGATAACATATAATTGCTTCGGACATAATCAGCGATATCAGCATACTACAATCAATCATGTATCTCAATAACACAATTGGCATCCAGTGTTTTTCAGAGATATTTCTACCAATCCAAACATAACTACACGGATGTAATCCTGTAGCTAATTCAAATGATACCACACGAGCGAATCCAGTTAAATCAAAATCAGGCAATGGACTATTAACAGAAACGCGAGTCATTTCATGTGTGGGGTGTCCAAATCGTTTAAAATATTTAGCACATTCTCCATATCCGAGAAAACTCCCTGGATAACACGCGGATATATCAAATGAAATCATACCATCGCGGTGGTATTTTGTATTCCACAGTCCTCCGTGGCCGAATTCAAGACAGCTTGATTTAACACCCAATAAATAATCTTTTCGTGTTGGACGCCATGAGTTCTTTTCTCGTGCAAAATGAGCTACCATTGATTAAATCGTAAAACTATCCGTGAGTGGTTTTTCAAGGAAATTATTCGAGTTTTCACATGAATATTTTACAGCGGTATTTTTCATCCTCGAGTGTAACTCTTCAGTGCGATATAACTCTACATTCGGTCTTACAAATTGATCAAATCCTGATTCGGAATCTTCAGTGCTGTGAATTAACCAAACTGATACAGGGTCATCTTTACACAACGCATGAATAGCATCAAATAACTTCTCTTCATAGAACACATCCTTACAAAACTCCTCAGGGATATATCTTACGGTTCTATCTCGTGGAAATACATTTACTGCAGGTGTCCACGCGTGTTCGTTATGATCAATAATTTCAATTGGAGCTCCTTTTGATTTATATTTTGATTCGTGTTATACTTCTCCGTTTATCGTCGCTACCGATATTGGAAATCTTAATGACGTTTCTAATTTGATTATATCTTGACTTGTTGCCCCGTGCTCCTTCACTGTCAGTCCCCATTCGGTTATGTTTTTTATGTCGTTGTTCAGTTAATTTATTTCCCCGGGATGCATTCATGAAGTGTTCCATTATTCGTTCTGCTACACAATTGAACGACGACGTTTTCATAGGTGCTAGTTTTTCAATACTTGGTTTATCATTTAACGGATATATTCCATAAACAACTGCTGTTACAGGATAAGATCTCTCGTAGTATGGTTTGTCAATTCCAGTCAGAATTCCTGGTCTGGAATCTCGACTCACAATGACAGTTCTTTTATCTTTGAGAATTGGTTCAAATGTATCTCTGATAATCAATTTCCCTTCATCTACGATAAAAAATTTCATTCTTAAAAAATACTTTTTTCCCCAAGATGTGAAATTATCTCAGCTGCTATTTCGTCGTTCATGGTAGCATCGATTATGGGTACATTGACATCATCATCAATAATTCAAAATGTCGACCATGTATGAGATGCTCCATCGCGTTTGAATTCATTAAAACAATCACGAATTTTACCCAATATGGTCCTATCGTCTATTAGACTTTTTGGTATATCAGAGATTCTATCGAGATTAAATCTAGCATTTTTCCAAGGCGTAAGTTTCGATAATCTCTCGAACTCCTTCATGCTATAATTAAACCAAGTATTTAAATAAAGAATTTATTAGATAATGAATCATTGCAAATGGCTCATGATTGGATCAGTAACCCCGTGTAACAAGTCATGCAGAAATGAGTTCTGTGGGTATCATATGCAAAGTTTTCGTCGAGGAAGTAATGGACCGCTACCTTGCATACAATGTGGGGTAGGGGTTAGAGGAATATAACAGTTGTGTCTCGGTTGTGGTGGTAAACGATACAGAGAGTTGAAGCGCTCTTATGATAAACGAGTTAAAAACTCCATCAAAGATTCCACTAAAAACTTCATCAAGGATTCCACTAAAAACTCCATCAAAGATTCCACTAAGAACTCCATCAATGAATCTGACAGCGTCAACGACAAGATAATTAGAACTCCCCACGACTACATTCATATATTTTCAAGTAATATATTTCAACCAAATAATGAATTAGACAAACAAAGTATATGCATATAAATGAACCAAGAATTTCAACCGCATCCCGTGATTGTAAACTATGAGCCATCCGGTGACGGTATTGTCCGAAATCGTAGGCTGAAGAAGCCAGTTGGTGCTATGACTAATCAAGGGTATTTGAGGTTTTGCGCTGGAAAGAATAAATATCTCAATCATCGTTTCGTCTTCGAGGTATATAACGGATTGATCAAGAATGGTTTTGTGATTGATCACTTAAATGGCATTAAGACTGATAATTCTTTATCAAATCTACAAGCTGTTACACAAAGTGAGAATTTAAAACGAGGAAGAACTGATACTTGTAAAATAGTTGGGAAGAGACCTGTGAAATCATTTAATACGGCAACTAAAGAGGAAATAGTATTTCAGTCTATGAAAAGCGCCGGTAGGTATTTTGATATTTGTATGTCCTCGGTACGATTTGTTGCAGAGAATATAACCAAGACGGCGATTTCCAGAAAAAACGGACAAAAAATTCAGTTTACTTATGTCTAAGGGGAATAACTCGTTTAGGTATATTACGGCTTAACAAAGAGAGTTAATTTCTCTGTCATGAATCTCAACGTATGCCTTTTTGTAAGAAAAAGAATTATACAACAGATGCTCTTAAAGGGTTTCATTCTGTTGAATTAGATTCTTTATATCCCTAACCTTTGAATTAATCATTTTTTTTTACTCTCATACTCTCGACCTAAATCTTTTCTTACACGCTCAACAATAGTACATAACGGGACAAACACACTAACATCTTCACAATAAACAAGAGAATTAAGTATAGAAGTTTGAATCCGCTTTAACAATGAATATTTTTTTGAAAGTGTGTACTTATTGTTCATTGTTGCAAACTCAATATCCTGATATTTGACATAATTTGATCAATTTTCAAATCATCTGACACTTGAATCCCAGTATTTTTTAATTTTAATACTTCATAAATAATGTGGTTAATACTTTCATGATTCATTTTTGAAAAATATATTTTTTATATAATTATATAATTTCAATTGAAAACGCTAGCGTTTTTAAAATAAAAAAAATCAAAAAATGGGTCAAATTTCACAGTATAATACATAAGGATATAAATACACTTGCATAAGACAGCATAATGTTTCTGGAACTCATTTGGAACCCCTATGATCGAATGGCGTATATACGACAGTACGTTCACTCTTTTATAGTCCACACTGGTAGGTTTATTCAATGACTCATTGTGGTAAATCCCCGATGATTCATTGTTTTTTTTCACATGAATGCACATACCACAATGACTCATTGTGGTAAATCCCCCATGATTCATCGGGTTTTTTACATCAATGCACATACCACAATGAGTCATTGTGGTACATCCCCCATGATTCATCGGGTTTTTTACATCAATGCACATACCACAATGAGTCATTGTGGTAAATCCCCCATGATTCATCGGGTTTTTTACATCAATGCACATACCACAATGAGTCATTGAAAAAACCTACCTGTGTGGACTATAAAAGACAGTGTGTATTCCAGGATGAACAAAATATGTTGTCAAGATAGTTGCTCGCAGGTAAGTCAAATTTTCTTATTGACTCTTACGCATTGGTACACTTTACTTTATAAATTCAAACATAATTTTGTTATTATTGACAACACTGAAGTAAGACTGAATACTTAAACTGTTTGTAAACCTTCGTTTGAAATACTTCAGTCAGGCATGTATAAATACCTGTTTTAGTCTGAAATTCTACCACGCGCTATACAGGTATGGGGTCTCCATTCAACAACAAACAATAGCGGTGAAATTCTATAGCTTGCACCACGCGCACTATCAATGAATGAAAAATATTTTGGATTTTCAGATGCAGGTATACAACCAGGAAGTTGTAACAATTACAGATTTGAACTGTTTGTAAACCTTCGTGTTTGAATACTTCGGTCAGGCATGTATAAAATACCTGTATTCGAAGGTAGTTTTAGTCAAACAATAGCGGTGAAATTCTATAGCTTGCACCACGCGCGCACGCAATGAATGGAAATAAAGGTATAGCCATTCAATTTACAACCAGGAAGTTCTAACAGTTACAGATTTTAACACTGAAATATTTTTTTTTTGTCATTGAAATCCAAAGGATTTGAATCTCGAAGAGATTCAGGCTAGTATTCTCCGTAATTCTTCAAGACGTAAACACGAATGAGTATATTGCATGATCTGATCATAGTCACAATTAATCGTTGTTATAATATGGTCTTGCAATTTTTGTAATTGTTTTTCAGTCAGTAGGAATTTATCATTGTCGCTTAGGTTATCAATGATTAGTTCAACGTTAAATCTAACAATCTCCGATTTTCCCGAGATTTCATCCTTTGATGAAAATCCTTTAGATTTTTCATTTTCACGAAAAATTTCCCTTATTGCGTTTTCGAGTTCATGTTTCTCATGAATGGTTATTCGCGTATGATGATACATATTATGTGAAAGGTCTACACTGCTCTAAATTGCTTTGCGATTCAATTGCAAATCTTCAATGGAAAATGATTTCTAGTGGAAAAAGTCTACGAGAAATAACATAGAAAATCGACCATTTGACCCGACTGAATAAATCATGATTTTGCATTGATTTTCACTGATGTTAACTGAATTTTGATTGATTTCCATGAAAAACCACCAAAAATAAACGTAACAGCTTTGAAACGTTCTTTAAGAACTTTTTCTTATGGAAAATCCCATGCAAAATCAACCATTTGACCGTGTAATTTCTTTTGAAATTCCCACTGAATGCATCAAAAATGCATCAAAATCAGTGAAAAATACATATAAATCAGTAAAAATCAGTGAAAATTCTACGAATTTTCCAATAAAAATCATTTTATGATTTTCAATTATTTTATTGAAATTACTTGTTGAAAAATTCTAAAGAATTTTCAATTACGACGAAAATCCTTTCAGGATTTCACATCTAACGTCATTTGTAGTTTTTTCCTTCTAAGATCAATCAAGTTAAAATCCTGATCGGTTATTCTAAAATTCATCCTTTTATGAGTCTATTAGTGGTTTCCAAGTAGGTTAAATGAGGTGGATCCTTCACTATGAGACTCTCCGGGGAAACATTCGGAGAAAAAGTGTATAGGATATATCCTTGATCAGCGTTATCTGATCGTGAAATATCAACTGCGAAACTCCCTAGGATAACATCACAAATAACGTGTATTGCAATAACTGATGATATATCAACGTTGCCAGGGGATCTGTGTTTGTTGTTTTTATATACTGAATTCGTTGATGTTAAAATTTCCATGTAGGGATTTATTTTAAACCATAGTGCGTGAATCTGTGGAAAGAATTCATCAATGAGTTTCCTCAACGACGCTTTCATCGCTGTTACATCCCATCCTGGAAATTTCATAAAAACTAAATTATCCTCGGTGAGTGAAAATACTCTTTTGAACTTCTGCTTTTCGGAAGATTTATCTTCGTAGACAAACGAGAATAGTCTATCATTGAGGTAGTTCATATCGGCGATAATTTGATTTAGTTGTTGTTGTTGTTGTTGTTTGATTGTATCACGTTGAGTTGTTAAATCGAGTAGCAGAGATCGTTGTAGAAGATCTCGAAGTTGGTTTAATTTTGTTTGGAATGTTTGTTTCATCGCGCTAAAGATCCCAGTAAGGGAGACTTTTTTCTGTGATCACAAATACACCTTGAGCGCCAAGAGCAAATCGCCATATCATTCTACCGTACTCGTTGTATTCGTAACGTCCAAGTGCATCAGTTTCTGTTCCGTCGAAGACGTTGTATGAATATTTTTCATAAATGTCTTTAGGTTTTAGAAAACTGATGTCGAAGTTGTAATTGAACTTTGGATCTACAGCGGGTAAATCATCGGTGAAAAAGTCAGATTTTACAGGTTCTGGTAACGCGTGATGAACCGCAGGAAGATTATTCAACCATGCTTTGTGAATCCGTGGGAAAAATTCGTCGATGGTGTCACCTCGATGTCGCATCCATGGTACATTATATCCTGGAAGCTTAAACGTGGGAAGATCTTCCTCGCGGATGTTGTGTTTTGTTGTAAATTCTGTTATATTTTCATGATTATTTAGTATAATTCGAATCGCTTCTTGATTATTGTATTCCATGGTATCAATAATTTCATTACACACTTCCATGTATTAGATGACTTTATCTCGGTTAGGTGGGATTGTACTGATAGCTGTTATCAAATAACCTAGCAATCGATTAAAATCTCTATTTAACGCTGTAAATAGTTGAGTAATAACCGATTCATCTATTTTAATAGACCTAGGAACCCCAGATGGTTGATGAAGATTTATTATCATATTATTAAAATCCCCATACCGTGGTAATTGAGGAATACCATCAATTGAACGAATATGATATTCATGAAAATCTTTTTTCGTGGAAATAAAGTCGGATTTTATTGGCCCACGTGGTAGATCTTTTATGTCGACGGTGCCTGGAATATACTCAGGGTAACCCAACAAAGTTCTAATTGAGCTGTTGTATATATCTACGGCGTAGTCAGGTGAATTTATCTCGATGACCGTCGATAGCAACAGCTCATGTCCTTTTATCTCAATGGGGTATTTATCAGGTTCATCTTTGATGTCGATTTTATTTGGTCCTGTGATCGCTTGAATGGATTCTATGATTATTTCATTGATACCTTCGATGTCATATGCACCCGTTGGTAAGTGTATTGTATGCGTTTCTGGTTCTGAGGTACTAGTACTAGTTATTCACGAGGGAATTTTGTAAATTAGTAAAAGTATTAAATGTCTTTATATGATTGTCATATTGTTCACGTAGGTTTTTTAGATCAACGACGTTGTCATTGACGGATTTTTGTAACCCCGTTTGATCTTGTAAATTTGTTATCGATGAAATAGCTTTTCTGATCATTTGTTTTACTTGTCCGATAGTAACTCCTTCAAAAACACGTGATACTAATCTTCCAAAAATATCTGCCATGTTATATATTACACGTTTCTCTTTAAGTCATTTATCATCGTATACTCGTGGATAGCTTTGTGAGGTAATTTAGAACTCGTCGAGATAGCTGTCAATGCGTTAAGAACCTCTCGTCCACAAATAGGAGGATCTGTTAATGTCTGCGTGGGTAAAGTTGAATACCAAATTAGGATTTTAGACGAAACTTTAGTTTGAGTTGTAAACAACTTGGATACATATTTGACAAATTCGTTCGGGGGCTGTAATCCATATGAGTCAAAATAAATAATACATCGAGGATGTATCGCGTAACACACCCAATGAGTTCCAGGTCCAGAGTTGTCATCTAGATTAATTATACCAGTTTCTGGTTTTTGTGGTTGTGCTGGTAATCGATCTTTCATGAATACACCTCTGAAATGTTTTATTGGGAGGTTTTTTTTACTGCGTCGAGTAAATCACAATTTGACATTGAAAATCCATGGGGTAATGTCTTGTGAATCGACTTCCTGGTAGTCTGAATCCTTTTCCATTTTTTTAGTTCTAACTGATCCACCGGTTGCTTTCTTTACTGCAAGCCCTGCCGCGGTACCAATAGCTCCTAGAGCCGCTGCTTTAGCCACCGCTGGGGCTGCTGCTGAAATCAACGCTGGAATTGCAGCTAACAGCGAGAATATACCGCCGGTTTTAATCATGTCGCTGACAGCAGCTTGTTAAAAAGTCAATTTAACTCATGTTTTTCCCTTTAATGCTTTATTGAAATGATTAATCTAAGTTTTCGTCAGCGATAATTTATTTGATCCACCTGTCATCTGTTCTTTTTTAAGCGTTATCGTTGTACCACACGCAGTAGAATTTTTCGATTGAAGTTTCTTTACCTGACCAGGTGTCAAGGTGACATTAACATGATTGTACGACATTTTATTTAGATAGTGATCATCTAATTGTCCCATTACATATTTTCTATCGGTGCATCAATGACTTGCATTTTTCCACCACCACCTTCGAGCATCATAGATTTTTCACTGAGAATAACAGCAACTGCTCTAAATCCTCCAACAGGAGGAGTGCGGATATTAGGCTGAAATTTTACATCAACGGTCGAGTGTTTAGATAGATCAAGACGTTACATCGAAAAGTAATAAATCGGGTACAATGTTTTAAAATCCAACTGTGATATTTGTAGTCCAGTATCGACATTGTGATCACGACCCATAAAAGGCCACAATCGATGATAAACTCGTCCTATTTGATTGTTACTATAATAGAGAATAAGTTGATCTGCGGGTTCTTGCTGATTACTTATTCGCAATGATACTTCACTGACACCACATTGATCAAATATAATATGAGATCGCAGCTGTAAACTATCAGCTGCAGCCCCAGCTATTTTTTGAGTTCTATTTACATTTTGTAGAGCAACAAAAACATGTCTCGGTGCGGAAATATTTTTTGTTAACGCAAGTTGCCAAGTAAAATTCCCAGCAACGGTACTGGTTGTTGTAGCTGTTGTAACATCACACCAACTCAATAATGACTTTCCTCCTTGATCCATAAAGGATAGCAACCGAGTCTCAACAGTCAACGATGGAGTCATAATTGGCATCCATAGAGCTAATTTTGTTGATTCTACATTACCATCTCTAACAAGATCAGCACCATGCCAAAGAGTATAATCGTCATTTGATCTTCGCGTGAACACTACAGTATGACTAGCACCAAAGATAACTCTTCTGACATCTCTACAAAATCCAGATATATGAGATAGTGGAATCGTACATAAAAATCTACCCTCGTTGTTTATGTTCTTTTTTCGCGATGCAAATCCTGCGTTGTAATTAGGATTACCACTTACCGCTTCAACATCAGCATCATCATTAGCAGCTGAAACCTTCTTTGGTCGTCTTAGCGTAAATGGATTATGATCAGCGTGATCAGTAGTATCCTTCGCAAACATCATTGAATGACCTGCAGATTTAATAATATAATCAGAGTATCTAGTTAGACCTATTACTGTGGTTGCAACATCAACATCGTTATCGATGGATTCGATTCTAGTAGAATTGATTATATTCTGCGCATTATTAAATAGCGCCATTATGCCATTATTGACAAACCCAATCGGAATATTTTCGAGATTATCAGCGTCAACAAATGCAGTATTATTATGCTTTACTAGTCGTCCCTCTACTTCTATGTAAGCTTCACACGGCAAGAAATATTTAGATGTATCATCAAATCTAAGTTCAATTCGTGACCTCGCATTTACATTCTGGGCTTGATACGAAAAATACTGATAATCACGTATAGAATCATTTTTTTCCTACAAAAGCATCATCGATTTCGTGTTTAAACATTTTATTCTATAGTCGTTGATCTAAATCATTAATCGTTTCAGACCGGAACCAGCAATTAATCTCAATCGCGTTTTTGCTATTTTATTACTTGCGCTACCTATTTTAGGTGGCATTTGATCAGTAGATTGTAATTTTACTGGTTTTCTTCCTCTAACCAACGACATAAGTTTTTCTTTCGCAGCACCGAACGTATTAAATGCTTTATTACCAGCTTCTGTACAAATTTTTTTCACTGAGAACCCCAATAGCCTTTGACGCTATTTCTTTACCGATTGGTAGGAGTTTTGGAGCAACTCGAGTAAATAATCCAGTGATAATATCACCGAGTCCATTTCCATATGTCATCTTGTAAACCGGTAATCGTGAATTTACGACATAAACAGGTCTTGCTCTGTTCATACTATTATCATTTTATTTAAATGGTATATATCTAATCGGTGATTAATCACTATAATAATCATCGGTAAGTTCATCGATGAAACTACGATATAGTCCAATATCCATTACACCACCTTGAAATAACCGTTAACAGATTTCAGTCGCTTCGTTAATTATCTCCGGAGAATTATTTCCAGCTCGTTTTCCTCCGATGAGAATTTCTAACCGTAATATATCATCGAGGATACTTCTTGAACAGGGAATATTACCACCGTGATATCCCGTGCCAGTTTTTCTTTTTTCAGGTATATCTTGCGTGAGATCAGCTTCAGCTTTTGCTTCTATTTCCTCCGGAATAGGTTCTTCATATGGTGGTAGACCTTTTAATACTTCTTGTATTTATTTTCATATGCGATAAAATCAGAGTCTTTTTGTGAAGTTGTAATTCCACCGTGTTTTCCTAAATACATTTTTTGTACCATTGGTCAAATTCTATACGCTTGCTAAAACTAGTTTTTATATATCTTTCTTTTTTTTAAAATGTCTCAACCGCATATCTAGCTAGTTCATCATTTGTAAATGCATTTTCAATTTCACCCAACGTTGTTGTTGTAAATATTTCATCGGGTCGATATACCCTCCTCTCCCCTTGGATTTGTTCAGGTTGTTCACCTCCTGGTTTAGGTTGCGCATCTACTGGTTTAGGTTGTTCAGCTACTATATCACCAGGAAGAGTTTTTAAAGATTCCTTATTTTTTTTAGTTCTTTTTGCTATCTTTGCGGTTTCTGTACCAACTTTTGCAGTCTCTGTACCAACTTGTTCAGTAGCGGCAACAACTTTTTCAGTTGATGTAGTTATCGGCTTAAATAATTGTTCAGTATCAGCGGTAAAATCTAACTTTGCTTGTTGTCGAGCTTGCAAATTATCTCTGAAAGAATCTCTCACCGGGAGAAATTTCTTAACCGCAGCCAACCGTTCTCTAGTTAATCTAGTTATTTGTGCTTCTCGGACGTTTGACATTTATATAAAAAATATATCGCTAATTCATCATTGTATCTATAGCTAATTTTGTTAACGCAGTAGCAACACGGTGCTGATTAAGCATTTACGAACAAGCCTTGGTTACCCATTAAGGTCTCTGTGAAATCATAACAAAGTTGTTGAACATTTTCGATTGGAAAATTCGTAGAATTTTCACCGTGATGCAGCAACGAGATGGTGACAACGACATTGGCGTCGTTTTTTTTAAATTCTGTTTGCCCGTGGACGCCTTTTGTTACAATTTTCGAGGATGAGAAACCCCTAATTTGACAAATAGGGCTCTAAAATCGTTAAGGCTCCATTTGGCAAAAGGAGACTTAAAATGTTTTGCTTAAAATCCAACCCATTTAGAGACGTCCGATTCACCCCCTCTGCTGCTGTATGACTAGCACCAAAGATAACTTTTCTGATATCTCTACAAAATCCAAATATATGAGACAACGGAATCGCAAATGAAAATCTACCAAGATTGTCTATCATCCTTTTTCGCGCTGCAAATCCTGCATTGTATCAATTTTTTAACAAAGCTTTAGTATCAACATCATCGGCAAAAGCTGAAGCTTTCTTTGGTTTTCTTACATCGAATTCAATATGATTAGTCTGATTGGTAGTATCCTTTGCGAACATCATTGAATGCCCCGCAGACTTAATAAAATCGTCAGAGTATCTAGCTAAACCCATTATTGTGATTGCAACATCAACATCGTTATCGATGGATTCGATTCTAGTAGAATTGATCATATACTACGCGTTACTAATTAACGCCATTATGCCGCTGTTAACAAACCCAATCGGAATATTTTCGAAGTGATCAGCAGCAACAAATGGAGTATGATCATTTTTACTAGTCGCCCCTCTACCTCGATGAATGATTCACGTGGCAAGAAGTATTTAGATGTATCATCATATCTAAGTTCGATTCGCGACCTTGTATTCGGATGTTGAACATTCTACGAAAAATATTGATAATCGCGTATAGAATCATTTTTTAGTACAGGAGCATCTACATCAAAGGCGTCATCTATCACATGTTAAACATTTTATTATATAGTCGTTGATCTAAATTATAATCGTTTTAGACCGGAACCAGCAATTAATCTCAATCTTTGTTTTAACATTTCGTTGATTGCCTTACCTACCTTAGATAGCATTTGATTCGTAGATTGTAATTTTACTGGTTTTGTTCATCTCGCCAACTACATAAGATTTTCTTTTGTGGAATCAAACGCGCCAATAACAAGATTACTAGCCCTGCTACCCACTTCTGTACCAATCTTATCACCGAGAACCCAAATAGCTTTTGACGCTATTTCTTTACCGATCGGTAAAATCTTTGAAGCGGCTCTAGTAAATAACCCAGTGACAATAGCGCCTAATCCATCTCCATATGTCATCTTGTACACTGGCAATCGTGAATTTACGACGTAAACAGGTTTTGCTCTGTTCAAACTAGATGTACTATCATTTTATTTAAATGCTATTTATCTAATCGATGATCAGTCGCTGCAATAATCATCAGTGAGTTCATCGATGAAACTACGATATAGTCCCATATCCATTACACGACCTTGAAATAACCGTTGACAGACTTCAGCCGCTTCGTTAATTATTTCCGGAGAATTATTTCCAGTTTATTTTCCTCCGATGAGAACTCCCAACCATGATATATCATCGAGAATACTTCGTGAACATGGTATATTACCACCTTGATATCCACTAGCAAATTTTTCCTCTTCAGGTTCTTCTTCTTCAGGTTGAGGATCTTCCATAGGAGGATCTTTTTGTCTTCGTCCTCCTCGTCCTCGTCCGCGTCCTCCTTGTCCTCGTGGGCTTGGTTGTATACGTTTTCGTTCTTCTGCTCGTTCTTGTTTTAATCGTTCTCGTTCTTCTTTTTCTCGTTGCTTTTGTTCGGTTTTTAATCGTTGTTGTTCAGATACTAATAAACCTCTTTTTTCCTGATATTCGAGATATTTCCGTTCAACGGCTGTTATATATGCCTCATACGTGGGATCATCATTATTAATTTATGATATTTGATTTTTAATTTTATAAACTGTTTTAGCCAAATCACCTATGTTTTTGATATAACCTTTTTGTCCAGGTTTTAAATAATTTTCTTTAGTGTAATATCCCAAAGCAGCAAACTCTACTAAATCAGTTATATCAGTTTTATCGATACGTGCTAAAGTTTCCTCGGTAAATCTATCTCGTAATTCTTGAACTATATCATCGCTTTTTTGGAGGTTTTACCTCTGGTTTAGATCCTTCTATCGCAGTAACAACTTTTTCAGTTACTGTAGTTATTTGCTTAAATAATTGTTCAGTGTCGGCAGTAAAATCTAGCTTTTGTTGTTGTCGAGCTTGCAAATTATCTCTGAAAGAATCTCTCACCGGGAGAAATTTCTTGATCGCAACCAACCGTTCTCTAATTAATCTAGTTATCTGTGCTTCTCCGACGTTTGCCATTTATATAAAAATTGTATCGATTCATCATCGTAAAAGAAATTTTACCCCCATAGCAGCAACAGGGGGCGCGACAACGACTTTGGCATCTTTTTTTTTTTTTTGATTTTGGTTTGCCAAATGGATGCTTCTATAAAGCATTTTGGAGGAAGCCTCGGTTTGCCAAATTGACACTTCTAAAAGTTGTCCGATTCACCATCTCTGCTGTTAATGGAGTCCAGGGTGACGATGAAGTCTCTAAGGATTTTATTCTCCTGAGAACCTCCAGCGCCCGGAGCAGGTGGCCCTTCCCGTTAGTATGTTACTAGTCCAGAAGCAGAATTGTTCGGCTAAGTGAGTGTTATGTTGCTCTTGTTTTTCTAGTATGTATGTATGTATGTATGTATGTATGTATGTATGTATGTATGTATGTATGTATGTATGTATGTATGTATGTATGTATGTATGTATGTATGTATGTATGTATGTATGTATGTATGTATGTATGTACGTACGTACGTACGTACGTACGTACGTATGAATGTATGCATGCATGCATGCATGTATGTATGTATGTATGTATGTATGTATGTATGTATGTATGTATGTATGTATGTATGTATGTATGTATGTATGTATGTATGTATGTATGTATGTATGTATGTATGTATGTATGTATGTATGTATGTATGTGTTTGTGTGTGTATGTATGTATGTATGTATGTATGTATGTATGTATGTATGTATGTATGTATGTATGTATGTATGTATGTATGTATGTATGTATGTATGTATGTATGTATGTATGTTATGTATGTATGGACGGACGGACGGATATATGGATGTATGGATGGATGGATGGATGGATTTATACTGTTTGAAAAAAGTTCCCTAACTTTATTAAGTAATGTATATCGCGATTTTATCTTTGATCTATCCAGACGATATTAGCCGTACAATTTCCTTATACATCTTTTGCAAATCTTGACGAATCGTCTATGCAATTGTCTTTACTACTCATCTTTTGTACTGGTACAACTATTCCCATTTCTCTATAATTTCATTTAAAAAACAAAACAAAAACCTTATAACATAACTACTTTAAACAGATGGATAAATAGTGTGCTTGTGCGTGTGATATGGATTCCTAATATTGCTTTAACAATGTTTCAGTCATGTCACTATATGTATGCAGTGTTGCTGTTTATAAGATTTTACACTGAGGCATAATGACACAGGGTTGTTGCATTATGTACAAACACAGTCACATTATCCTGACACCAAGCCGACAAGTCTTAACACAAACCTCTTACTGCTGAGCACATATAGAGCAGCTGTTAGTACTATTGTCACGATTCTTTGGTATGAATACGCCAAAGGTTTGAACCCTTGACCTCCAGCATTCGAACAGGAATCTCAAACAACTCTTCCAAACAAAGCCGTCGATAAGTAATGTACGTACGCATGTAGGTAAGTATGTGTTTGTAAATATATTTGCATGTATTTGTGCATGTATGTATGCTGAAATGTATCTATTTATGGAATTATATGTGCTTCTATATACTTCCATTTTGTTATTCTGAATTTATTTGAGTTCATGTATGTCACAGAACTAGGCTAAAAATGAATTTATTTCTTCTTGGATACAAACTAATTTCACCATTTGTTTCGTCGTACATGCGTTACCTGGGGTGAATAAGTGTTTTTCAAGGTAAGCGAGGTGTAGCGACTTACATGTATGTACCTGGCTGCAAATCACTTGAAGTCAGGAACATTATAATCACAGGGTGCACGGGAATTTCGCCCTGAATTCTGCTCACCTATTTGGGGACATATAAGGCAGAAAATTTCTAAAAAGATTACGAGTACAAAAGTATCTTTTCAAAGGAGAGATAGCTCGACATTTTCTTTCTCCAGCCAAAGGGGTGAGTGTTAAATTTATATTTCGTTTTTTTGTGAATTTTATTCAGTTTATCATTTCATGTAATGATGCCTTTATTACAAAGCAGATTTAAACCGTTGAATATTTGGAATTACCAGTCACTATTAGACTTTAAATGCAATAGCGTGATCTAACATTTAGATTGTTTTAGAAACAACTATTATTAGGTTTTTTTTCTTTATTGTAGTAGATTGTGCCGTGATTGTGCTGTGATTGTGCTGTTTGATTGTGCCATTTGATTGTGCGATCAAATTCAGGTGTCTGACTGTCTGTCTGTCAGTTTGTCCGTCTACGTTTGTATCTGGCGTGAACAGGAGGTCATGATGTTTGAGGATATCTGTCGAGATGTGTAAATATCCGGAACTATTTAGAAGTCTAAATGTCCGAGTGTCCGGAGCTGTCTAGAGGTGTAAACGTCCGGGATAGCATCTAAGTGTTTGGGACCGGTGGTTCTAATAGGTGCTGTATGCTGTCGGTACGTTAGTGTGACGTATAACTGTAGTGGATTCGTGAAGGGCAAGCGGCCGATAAAAGTATTGGGTCAACCCTAGGTATTCGGAGAAGCTGTGCTGCGATTTCAACAGTTGGTGAATCGTACGGTTGTACAGGGTCGAGACGCATGTGTGTGTTTCATTTGTGGTTACAATTGAATGCATTGATATATTTACACGGAGTTACTTTGAATCTCGGTAGTATTCCAAGGAATTACATGAATCTCAAGAACAGTTAGAAACTTGACTGAACACATATAGATGTTTGTACTTGTTGTCGCTATTCACACGTGCGATAATATAATTTTTGTAAAGGTTTCTTTTTATTTGAAACATTTGTGCAGTCCAGGAGATTCCTTGGATCTGTGTTCATTTTGAATTTATATTCAATTTTATTTTCAAATTGTGAATCGTTGTGAAGTGTTATTGTGGGTTGAACGTATGAGTTATTGTTTGATACATCATTATTTTTCATTAATAATTTATTTCATAAATTTACATCATCTTTCACATATTGTGTTTGAGTTGTTCATTTGATCCACCATCCACTGGGTAACAATTCTGTTACAATGCATACATGGACACATCCGCACGGACATGAATATGTGTCAGATATATATACGCAATAATTCAGACGTCTAGCCTGTTTTGAGAATATTTGATCTAAAGGTAATTGATTACAATATGAGCGTTATAGTGTGGTATTCTTTATCTGTTTTGGCGATGTGCACAGTGAGCGTTGACGATGACACAGCAAGTGAAATATGTGACACATTGCACGTGACTTTGTTGATTGTCTACACTCTCACATAAATGCTAGGTAATCTATGAGAAGATTACCGTGATTTCATATTTGAACAAACAGTAGATTAGCTTATGATGTATCAGGATGCCTGCACTAGAAAATACGTTACTTGGAAACAAATATAGAGACGATGTACGAATAATAAAAGTAATTTAAGTCCTGTCAGCTTTATGTCCATAATAATTTAAATTGGTTTCCATAATTTTAGTATCAGAAATAGATATTAAAGTTTTATAAGTTGTGTATATTAACTTTTAAAAAGAATTATGAAATGAAAATTTATAAATATATACTATATCTTTTCGATGATAACCTGACATGTGGAACAACATGGAATAATTGAATTAGCTTGAAAGCTCTACGGTATTCATGTGGTGATACCATGGTCTCACTACTACATGTCCCATATACACACCAAACATAAAAAGGATTATTTCATACCAATACATTGGTATACAGCACTTAACGACAAGGCATGGGTCTTAATGGGAGAGATGAGCACCATTGTGCACTAATGTAGAGCCTCCTTGGAGCTGTAATTTTCTATCACATTGTATGGATCCCATCGGATATTGAGTGTTCTATTATTTATGCTAACAGCTAGCTGAGTATCCGACACGATAGATGAACAATATATCACTTGAAATTGTTACCTTAACTGTATACACCTTTATACATTTCATCAGGCAATTTGCAACACTAAAATTCAATTGCGTCAGCTGTAATACACCTCGATTGATGTGACATTCTAAAACGACTTGAGAATAACATTGAAGTAAGTTTGGCATGCAGCCGCAAAGGTTTGACTAAAATTGGACATAAACATTTTAGCTTAATACGACTTTTTTCATAGTTAATTACGTTTTGCTACCCACGAATGGAGTTTTGTTCAAGTTTTAGAGCATCCCTTTCCTCTTTCATTCGGGATGTGATATTAATGTTAGACTGATGAACTGATTTAAAAGTAATTGTTAATTCCTTAGAAAATGATAACTAGATTGTAATAGTGCATATGCACAGTGAGTAATGCGGCAGTGAGGCTGATCCTGAAGTGTAATATGTGACTTATTCCAGTCCAGCCTCTCGAAAATCCCATGACAAGAACTTCACGGTTAGTTTATTGTTTAAGGTGTTGTCAAGATTTGGTACTGTAGAAATTGATTTACTTATAAACAATGTTGACTCTATATAGAACAAAAATGTAATATATTCCAGCCAGCCTCAGATGATAAGAATACGATTTAAAGGAAGTAGTTGCAATATTTCAGTGTTTACTTCTGGCTAATTCGCACTGGTTGAAAACATCATGTGTTCATACATCATTTGCAACGGAGCATAACAATACATACCTAATTAATGCAATTGGAAGCCGTCCTTGTAAATTGCTGTTATTATATTAACAACGGATTGAGTATTATTTGTTGGATAATATGGTACAAGGAACACGAGAGTTCAAACGTGATTTCGCAAATGCACAAATGAATGATTTTTTAATGCATAGGAAGACATAATCCTTAGAACTCGAGTCAACGGACGAAATAACTTAATCGTTTGTAGTTTTTAGCTACCAAAACGTAAACAGTTTAAAGCAAAGAGAATAAAACCCTATGCATTTGAACTGGATTTGCAAGATCACGTTATCTTATTAAAATCATAACGGGACTCTGGTTTAACTATTTTTATATACAACTCTACTACTGTTTACACATTTTAACACTTTCAGTGCAGATGAAATGAACACAAATGTCTATGTCAAAATCTAAACATTGTGTTTAGGATAAACTATACGCAGAGGATTGAATGAAATCACAAACATGTCAACATACGACTTTATTTTCTCAAGCATGTCCAGAGCGAGTATACTATTTAACAGAGATTCATATTTGCTAGAAAATATACATTCATCAGCGACGCAGAGTGATATATAAGTAATGGTATAACGGTTACAAAACAGGCGTTGCTGACCAAGATAAAATGTCAGTTTGGCCTTTTCTGCTTTCTGTTTCATTCACTCACCAGTCTTTACTGTGGCAGTATATCTTTCTTCCATTAAGCGGCTGAGGGGGCCGGACGTTTTCTAAGAAATAGCTGATTGGCCCGTGGGAATCGTTCGGAAGGACACTTTGCCTGAATGCATTTAACTGAAAAGACAGGTGTGGGAACATATTACAAACGTAATGAATGAATCATCTTAAATTGATAGTGACTTTGTTGAAAATTAAAATATCGAGTAACCATTCTGCAAAATTTTGCTAAAGTATCCATCCGTCAATCCATTCACATACATACAGACGCACACACAGTTACACCCAATTACATTCATATATATATATATATATATATATATATATATATATATATATATATATATATATATATATATATATAAACGGACCAATTCATTATTTCTCAAAATATTACCGGCCCCCTCAGGCTTAATGGAAGAAAGATATACTGCGACAATAAAGATTGGTGAGTGAATGAAACGGAAAGCAGAAGAGCGTATATATATATATATATATATATATATATATATATATATATATATATATATATATATATATATATATATATATATATATATATATATATATACGCTTTGGTTTCATCCTTGCATACATTAACGTTTATGCTGATTCCTCCTCAAATGCATTTTGTTTGGTTTCCTAATTTGTTTCAAAGAAAATGTAACGTTTGTGCTAGTATTGCATAAGACATCATATGCAAATTTTCGAGATGTATACGGCCATATTTTAAACAATATCAATGATTTGCTGTAGTACAGATTAATACAATCTACCAGTTACTGATGAAAATAAACCACCACACCAGAACTAAAAACAGAAAAGTAACAAACAAATACCGAACCAAGAATGAATAATACTTTCAAGGATTTTTTTCCGTTAGATATACCTGGCGTCTAGAAATTTCGATCGTTTCGTAGAATATGAACCATTTGACACTCTCGTAACAAGGGGGAGTGGTCAGGCTGCCAGAGTAATGACAATATCCATCCAGAGTTTCTGGTAGAAGTTCACGCAGGTCAAACGACTCCATTTGTACGAATTCTGTAAAATATACGATGGTACCGTACATTTAATATTTCATTTGTTCATGGTCAGTATGTTGATATTAAGGTTTTGTTTGTAATCGACTCCCTGTATGTAAGTGATTATTGTATTTCAAAGGGAGATTCCTATTTATCCTTCAGTGTAAGCCATTATGACGTTTATATCCACATAATTTATAAAAGACGGACGAGAAGGAAAGGAAACAATGACAGGGGCCAACTGAATTTTACGACCTGCAGCAAATTTCCAAAAATCATAGAACAAACTCATTCCTAAAGTAAACGGTCAAAGAGATAACATTTCGAAAGTCTGAGAATTGCGAGTGTTCGAAAGAGAACAACAGTTTGCAAAAGAGAAAACCAGTAGCGTTATCTGAAATGGCAATCATTTCAATATAGATTTATGACTATAAATTCATTAAAGAAACATGTTGATTTAATTATACCGTGATATAATAGTTTAAGTAGTTTCTTAATGTTTGCAATTGCTCAACATGAGACATTGGATGTTACCTTCAATGAAAATGATTTGCGGACATATTTTTGAAGGTAGATCAAGGATTAGAAAACTTAATGAAAAAAAATTAACAAATTACTTTTCCATGAAAAGAATACTTGCCTGCTGGACCAGGAATACGATTGATGATTTTATCTAAATTATTGTTGTGCTCTCCAATCTGAAAGGAACAATATTGAAGAAAATGATATGTAACTCTATATATGTATTCGGACAAATAAAAGAAGAAATATCGATTTGTTAACTTACAACAAACTTAATTGTTTTGCATCTGACTATTCCTGGGCTCTGAAACCATGTATTATGTGAAATTAAATGAATTTAAGGCACTTTAATTGAGAACATATAAAAGGGCATCGACAGTAGATATAGATACACCTAAAATACAAAGAAAGACCCACAAGAACGCAAAGCCTCTCACCCCAAAACACGCCAAATATTTAGCCATCACGTTTTCCACTGAGAATATGAAAACATAAAATGATTAAAGACATTTAACGCCACACAATTTAATTTAATCATAGGAATAACGTAATAAATACAGACTGTGGGTGTACTGAAATAATGCCGATTGGACATAATGCATGTAACCAAATGCTTTAAATGAAACGTCTTCTCGTGGACCTGAGACTGGAACCAAGTGATAGATCAACAGCATCTTCATAAGCAGAGAAGAAGATGATGCTAACGAAAATCACGCTTTGGCAGAAGAATCCCTACCTCGAACATAAAGGCGAGCACTGCTAGACCACCTTCTTTATCCAACGCATTGACAAAGTTGTTGTACCTCGTATTATAGTGTACAATATGCATCTGAAAGAGAAAGTTCCTATATTTAGTCCGTCAGTCATTAAAAGTCGTGAACAGGTAATTAAATCATGTTGTTGTCACTCTGTTGCAAAAACGAAAGATGAATACCGCTTACAACACATTCCATATGTTCCAAAAACCCGATACAATAACAGAGATGTACATACCATGCGAATGTATCAAAACTGTATTAAAGAATACAAACGAACATTTACAGACTAAATCGATTACAGAAATCACCAGTTGAAACTAACATCTGACGTATATAGGTGTTCCTTGCGCTCTTGTAATAGTATAAAAAGATTATTTTGTTATCGTTGCAAGTGTATTGTATCAGATGTTCACTAACTGTTCTGAACCAATGCTATATGACCCTCTTCCCTCAACGAAACGAATTAACCTACGTCAGATACCGACTGTACAGGCAGGGCCTATATGTTAGGTCATATGAAGCATATATATTTATTAATTCGGGGAAAAGAGACAATACAAATCTTGTAAATTTTGTCTTAGTCGCATTAAATATGTTGTAATAATCTTGATATTTGTCTTTTTCATACACATGGATTATAACAAGTCTAACATTAAACGTATATCTCTATACCTCCATAGGGAAATATCTTCCATCGATGTTATGCTCTGATCCACGGTAATTAGTCTTTCCCCAATGGAAATGAATCTGCTGGGCCACATAGACATCGCTCAGACCTCCTCCGGTAATGGAAATAGGCGCACCCTGGAGATTTATCTGGACTGCAAAGAAGTTGTGAAGGTTTCAAGAATTGCACCATGAGAAAACATATTTTGTGAACGCATTTGCCTGAAAATGTTTGTTGAGTGGAATTATATGTTATCACCATTCCTCAGGAATTATATTTAGTTATTATTGACAGTCTCTTATCGTTTGAAATGGATCCATTTCATTCTAACGGTTAAAATGTTCTTTTGAAATATTCAATTATCTAGTTAAGGCCATGGATTCATTTATGTTATCATAATGGAAATAAATTATATTTACATTAAAGTTACGCAGATTATTAATCGATGATAATATGATCACGATCGCTGACATCATTTAATTTACTTATATGTCTTAGTATCTATAGTTGTTTAATATATTATTCGGATATATTATTTAGCAAGTTTTATATTCCTGCCAGCGTTCTTTTGCAGAGCATTAGTATGGAATTAAAATTACTCCTACAATAATCTATGTTGACTTAATGATCAATTGTATGCTTTGGATTTAGTGTCCATATATTCAAAGTTGTGATAGAGAATGTTATCTTAAAAAAATGAGTATAATCATTGACTTACCTGTATGACCATTGTTTATAAGATACATCTGCAGCTTAGCAAGGGATTCATAGCCTCTGATTTTAATAGGAGATAGCCAATCACTATTCATGATAGCTTCATTTGTTCGGATGCTGACAGGTGATTGGCGGTATCCACCACAAAGAGGGAAGTCAAATTGCCAACTGCTTGGACCTTAATGTGATTATGAAAATAGTAAATAGTCTCCCTCAGAGATATACCGTTTGAGCATTATGTAATGGTATGTTATGGTTCAGTTTGTTTTCGTTAAATGCAAAACAGAAACAAAGATCCGACATGAACGTTAACCACAACAACATTAATAACACCGATAATGTTTCTGCTTGAACCGCTCATCGTTACTACTGGCAAGGCCTACAGCATGTTGATGAGTTGGCTTGCTATGAAATCCTTCATTTAATATATATATTTGAAAGAGTTATGTAATATATTGATGTATTCTTGGAGCAGGGACCAACGCAGATGCTCGTTAATATGAATTGACGTTTAAATCTACAAAAGGGATTTAATTTAGCAGGATGAAGCTCGTCGTCTGGTCAAATTAATTAGATTATAAATCACCGATCTTAACTTGAGAAACTTCACTGATCACATAACAAATAGGACTTGCTAAGGAATCACTGTACAATTCCTACTAAACCATAGGATCAGTTTGAAACATTTACATGGCAGCGCACGATTCCAGAGTTACCGTCAAAAAATGTATTATTGAATGATAGGACCAACCTGAGATATCCGTTAAAAACGAACAGATTAGAACAACTATCAATTTTTAAAGAGACACATGTGGGGTATATACAGGCAAATACTAGTTGGTAGAATGATACAGATAGCTTGGAACATGTGGGTAGTACGGTAGACATTCTGCCATATAGATAGTAAAGAAAGAATATATAAACTATTCAAAATACCATTTGTTATTGCCAACATTGATAACGAAGTCAAGTAAATACTATTGTAAATAAATACCTTTCATACTATCTGAATTAACCGGAAAAAAGAATATGCCAAACATATGGGAAACACAATCCTGCATTAAAATATACCACGTTCAACCGGTTATTATATAGCAAAAGTCCTGTGTTTGAAAATTAAAGCCTTAATAATAATAACAATATAATTATTTCATTTATTACGTAATGTATACATAATGTAGAAAATCTGTATTAGGTATTTCTGCAATGAAGATATTTATTTAACTAAGTAATGAACATGCAGGTCAATTTGAGCTTTTCAGCTTTCTTCCAAATTTTTTTTTATGCAAAAATGAATAACTATTTACTGTTATAATATATGCTGTGCAGTAGAAAGGCTTCATTAATTTAACATTGTCACATAACGAAAAGAACGAAATAAATACAGAACCAACGTGCGCAAAACCTACCATTATGTCCTTCGTAAGCCCATTGATAGCCATAACCTAAAATATAAAACAGATGCATAATCACTATATTGTTATGTATTTTTGCACTGTAATTCTTTCTTGCATTTTGAAGAGTGCTACAACAGTCAACTATTCAGAGAAACCTAGAAGACGTCTGCACAATTTGTGTACCTTTAACAATGCACACACGAATGAACTTTAGAACGTTTTAAATCGGATAACCAGATAGGTAGTCTCAAGATATTATTCTCATTAGCAGGGTGGACTTTAGAGTGAACATTATTTAAACTGTCAACACTTAAGCACCTCGTAACATTTTAATCTATCTCACTATATATTTAAGATATTAAGTATGTTTCATAATTTCTCTCGACTCATTGCACAATCAAAGTATCAAATACAATAGAGGCACTAGCGTATATTATATTTTATGTACAACATCATTCTTCTCGACCTTTTGGGGACACATGGAGGATATATAATATTTTACTATTAGATATTTAATTTCGTGCGGGACGTATATCAATATCATAATCTCGTTCAACGTATCCGTCTTTATCAAATGCATAGATAAGGAACAAAGGTGCTACTCACGATTGTAAGCAAACGTTTGCAACTGCTTCATATGTTAGGCTCAGTGAAGCATGGGTCTTGTTGATGAGTATACAATTTTGATGTTTTTGGTTTCGTTTGAATGGTAGTCCCATGTTTAGCTTCTTTCGGAACAGTCACATTGCTTAGATACCTTGTCAGAATGTTGTCTTTTCCCCGATCTTTTTCAAACAAGATTTTTGTATGGAGAGGCAATTTAGAAAAAAGTTCAGAACGTGTGTGGGGTATCAGTTGCATATAAATTTTATGCTTACATCATCTAGTTAAGAAAGCGATAAATCTTATTTTTTGAAACATAGGTGTTATGCTTGGAATGCGATGGGAAATACGCAAGTCGGTCAGCAGGCAATGCGGACAACTACACTCAACTTGTGTGTCCTCTCTAGCCTCTTATCGCCGATAGCATTGCTAACATAAGGGTTAGGAAAACCCGTACGTACACCGGTAAAAAAATGTTATTTTGACAGCTGACATCTGTCACTTCTTTGACCCAAAACATGGTATATGTTTGTAACACACGTTAAGCATATAAAACGAATTAGACACCAGTTTTGAGATGTATATATTGTATTTCTCTAAGCGTTGTCATTTGGTGTATTATACGTGGCAAATCTCCTTACAGCAAAATGATCCAACTGATCCTCGGTACACTCCAGATTACCATCTGATGTGTATTAAAAGCTTGCTAAAAATCGTTTCAGGAGTCGAGTATATTTTTTAATAATATTAGAGATTAGAAATGGAAGCATTAGGGACTATATGAGATTGATCTGAACGCTCAAAGTTGTGTAGTATATGTCAGAGTTTTGGGTTAATATTTGTAGATACAGAATCCACCGCAAAACGCAGCTGTCCTTGATGTGTATTGATGTTTTAAATTTGCATGTTATATTGTGGTCTGTACCGTTCCAGTTAAACCTATGAGGAAGGTTACCATCGGATACGAGAGTACGACAGATTTACCATTTATCTTGTTTGGATAAAACGTGTATTAAGACACATACACACACAAATATATATATATATATATATATATATATATATATATATATATATATATATATATATGATCACACGTTGATGGTATGATGGCATATGAGAACAACATTTAATGTAAATATGACACTGCAAAATCTATAGCGATTTAGATGTCTAACATAATGGGGTTATAATAACCGTATAAATGAAAACAAGAGGACATTGGTGGCAATGTTTAAGTATGCTACGTAGATACAGTAACAAGGTAAATTACATCCTCCGTACTTAACCAAGTTTAAGATAGGTATTATTATCCTAAACGAAAAATGGTTGTAGAGTTCAGAAAGGCATTTGAACAACTTATTTGTTATGTATAATGCAATCATAAACTATAAATAGATGGATACGTTTTCGCTATGAAAGGTTTAATTATTAAATATTACGAAGGTCTATGTGTGCAGGTTCACTAATATTTATGTATACGGTATTTTAAGAAATAAATACAAGTAATCGTTTCTAAGGCATCGTTTTTTTAGAGACGGTACATTATTTTCTTGGTCCCGAAGATATATGTTAACATAGTTCAGTGCTAATTGAATTGCATGTAGAAGGCTGAAATGTTGAAAGTAGTAAAACTATTTACTTGTGTAAACGTAACTGGTAGCCTTCTCATGATCACGTGATCATGTGTTAAATTAGTTTGTAACATGAAGACTGTTTATAAGTTCGTAATAAAATATACCATGTCTTCTGTTAGATATCAAATGCTTCTTGTAACATTTCATTAAACATAGTTTTGATTGAGAAGCAGTCTTGTACAAAATTATTTCATCACGAGATCTTGATAATTCAGTTTATTTGCCTTATCAAACGAAATACGTAATCCTATCTTCTGAGATTAGAGAATGATATGTTCCGACACCTTTAGCTAAAGGCAAAGTGGAATATAGCAATATGTCTTTAAACTTCATTAATAATATATATTAACAATAGTATTATTGATAATTCCCAACACTAAAAAAATTTTGAGTAAAATAGGAAAAATATTATAGTCAATGGAAATGCGAAACAATAATCGTATTAAAATTTTGATTATTTTAATATATATGTGCATGGGTAATCAACGTTGTGCTTTATTGCTTCGTGAATGGTATCCTTCTTAAAAATCACAACACCTAACCCTTTAAAATCAATAGAAATATCCATAATATGTATTGATACTTAAAATCATTTCTTGTTCATAATGTATTTATCAAAGTTATAATAATTTCCACAGCTGTTTGTATTAATGAAAGATCTCTGACTATTATGCTGAAAATATTTGTATCACCAAATCGAAATACCAATATCACACATATACAAAAATAGGAATTTCAGAAACTAATCTTAGCTCATGTTTTAAACATTATAAGTGCATATTATAGCTATTTTTTAAGAAGGAAATTTGTACTTCATTCAAATCCAACATTATAGATGATGAAACAAAGTATATTCTGATGAATGAAATAAATATATATTACACGACATTTAATTTAACGCCAATTTGTATTATGAAAATGGTTCATTGTATTTACCAATCACCAGTATATATGTTACTGTCCTAATAATGATAGCACCATTTATATACAGACATATTCATTAATTTAGCTGCTTTCGTATTTCAGAGGACAATAAGACTGGATGGATTCAAAATAATTTAACATTACAAGAATGGTATGGATCAGTTAAGTATTAATAACGATGTAATGCCGTGTGCCCTTTGGATGAATGAGTGGAATGATTAAAGGTTGTTTTGGTTGAATAATTTTTTAACACAAAAATTTAACAATGAATATTTGTAATGTAGAAGAACTAAATATTTAATTTTATTCGAGAGACAAGTTTTAGTGAAAAGCGTCCACACGTTTGCGTTTTCGCTTATATATGTGCTTGCATGTGACCTAACGAGAGAACTTAGAACGACCATTTGAATTTCGTAACGAGTGGATAGTGTTTTTGTACACCCGTGTTTGCATATAACCTAAACTGTGTGACATTTATCTTTCTACAGTCTACCTCTAGGATCTGATCTTCATCACTTATTTTCAAGCCAACAGGTTCATGACTGATACGAAACTTTTAATAAAATGTATATAAATGTGATTTCATCACTTATTTTCAAGCCAGCAGGTTCATGTCTGATACGAAACTTTCATCAAAATGTATATAAATGTGAAGTATATATTTTCTAATAAGCAGTAAACACTAAGGTTAAATGTGCTGCGCTTGAAGACTGTATCACATTTAGACGAGGAGGGGTATTTGGGAAGGGTCAATTCGACCTTTAATCTTCATTTCGTTCATATCGGTGCTAAAACTTTAAAGGAGCCAGTGTTCCAGCAGCAGAGAATGTGGACAGACAGACCAAAACTATTTCAAGCAAACCGAAACTATTTCAAACAAGTCGAAACTATTTCGCAGACAAAAAAATATAGGAATATTTTAGGATTTTACACTACAGACCCGGCGCCAATTGTGCTGCGGAGACGAATTGAAAATCCTTTAGGATTTCACAAACAGGCTAATTTGTAAAACCTCACCTCGTAAATCAATCAGATTATTGGATTGGTCGGTGAGTTTGAAATTAATTCTCGTTAATGAATCATTATGACATCGCATATACACTGGATTATTTGGATCCTCAATTATTAAGTGGAGCTGTTGGTGCAAATGAGTATAAAATATATCCTTGCTGTGCTTGATTTGATCTTTCGAGATTTATTTGGTAACTTCCTTCGATAGAATCACATACTAGATTTACTGCAATCACTGAGAATATAATCACATTTTGAGGAGCAATATGCCTACCACCACCGTCTGGGTCATTATTATGTTTGAGTATAGTTGTTTGTGGTGGTGGTTTTTTCTTCCATGCGTCGTGAATCTTTTTGAAACCATCATCAATGGTATCATTGAGAGATTTTTCATCTATGAGACATTATATCCTGAAAACTTAAAATCGGGGATATCTTCTACGCGTATATTATATGTTGCCGCAAACTCTGTTCTTGTTTTAGGATTATCATGACCTAATAGTTTTTGAATAATTTTCAAATGATGTGTTTCCATGTCTGCGATAATTTTGTTACATCGTTCTACGCCTTTGATAAATTGATCTCGGGTGAGATCATATTTTATTAAATAATTCTGAAATTTATCAAAATCATCGTTTATATCTTAGAGATGTTCGGTAATATTTTTTTGCAATGGTATAAGCCATTGATCGTTTCCACTTTCACCTATATCAAATAAATTCAATTTGTGATATACTCCTACATATTCTCTAAAAGCCCCACGATACTCCTCCCTATCAGAAACATAATCAGATTTGTTTGGTTTAGGTGGTATATTAACGGTTTCTTGTCCAGGTGGGATTTAAGGCCATCCTAGCACGGTTCTGATTGAGCTATGATAGATATCTACGGCATACCCGGGTAAGTTTATCTCTATCGCAAATGATAACGTCGACTCGTGAACTGTCATAGCGATTTTCGATTATTTTCCAGTAATGGATTTTATTCTGCGTTGTAATTTGTTATTGATTTGTTCGATTTGGTAAGACCCAGATGGCAATGAAACAACGTTCCAGTCTCGAGTTCCATCTTGTTTATTTTTACTATCAAACACCAAGGAATTATTTGGTTGTTGAACACTGAATGGTACTGATCTAATATTAGGCCAACTATGGTATACTCGTAATTTTGCTAGTGTTATTTCTTTCACCGAAATCGCAGTGGAGAAATTCACACTGAATTCAGGATTGGTTGATGTTACTGAGTTTCACCGGTGTAGTATTTTCCGCTATTCGTTGAAGAAGTTCTTGCAATGTTGCCATTGTTATTATATTAGTGTTGTTTTTCTAATTTTTACATCGCGTAATCATAAACACGTACCATCGCTGAAAACGCACTATCGGATATTAATGTGTCATTAAGGGAGGACGATATCATTGAGGTTAATTGGGAGTACGCGGTTGACACAACATGGAACTTAACTACGTAATCCTGCAGTTTGCGCTGGCTACACGATGATATTTTTTTTGTTATAGTCGAAATTATTCCCGCGATTAGTGTTGTCGTTGATATACAAATTGGAACAGCTATCAGGCAATCATTGTCACCGAGGATAGTATAATACCAGCTCCGGTGATTACACCTGATACCGAGTATACGGTAACGTCAACTGCGGTAATTCTTCGTCGGTATATTTTTTTTTTGGTTTAGTACTCCTCAGTGAGTGTTTTGAGTTTAGTTTGAAATTCTCTGACCTGATCATAGCGATACTGTTGTGACGTTGCCAATGATGATATTTTATTTATTATAATAGACTTCAAATTGCTAGCAATAAAAACGCTGCCGTTAAATTTGCCAGCGTTGAAAATCCTATGGATTATTTATTCAATTGTTTACTTAAATCCGCTACGAATTCCACATACCATGTTATTGAAACCTTAGCCAAATTATTATCGGTGGATATTATTGTGAATTATTCAATTGTTCCCTTGTTGATGATCGTTGATATTATATTGTTGACACCATATGAACTCGTTGATGAAATATTAAATTGAGTCGGCGACACTAGTATTAATCGATAAATATTTAATATGTTCTTTTGTGGTGTCCACGTAAATGATCCGTGTTAAATCGTGTATACTATGTTGCTGTTTTTCTCATGAGGAATCTTTGTTTTTTTCAAGTTTCTATCATCCTCGGTAAATCATCTTTGATTACATCGTTGATCGTTTTGATCTCTTCGATGGATTTTTTTACATCTATGAGTTTTATGTCGAGATTATCTAATGAGGTTGCAAAGAATTTCTCAATAAGATTTTTACGAAAAATTGAAAACATCTCAACATGATCTTCATACCTAGATTGTAGTGTTGCTAATTCTAACATAGCTGTTTTTATCTCTGTGAGTTTCAGTGTGGTCACCGGTGAATTTCCAAAGAAATTATCAACTGGGAGTTGAACCTAAGTGACGGATTTTTGTAAACCCGCACATTGATTTACTTGAACGTCATATTTATCATCGAGAGTTTTTAATGATTCTGCAAATGATATATAATTATCACTGAGTGATGCTAATTTATCTTTGAACGTCGAAACGAGGACGCCTGGTTTGAGTTTACCCTCCTTGGAAAACAACGCAACAATTGACAAATAACTCTTATCACAACCCAAATAAACCGTGTTTTCTATAACGTACATGACATAAAAGACGAGCATCACAGATGACAAATAACTCTATCACAACCCAAATAAACCGTGTTTTCTATAACGTACATGACATAAAAGACGAGCATCACAGATGACAAATAACTCTATCACAACCCAAATAAACCGTGTTTTCTATAAGGTACATGACATAAAAGACGAGCATCACAGATGGCAAATAGCTTTAATAACCTGTATATTGCGCATGAGACTTAGTTACAGCAAATACCGAACGTTCACTTCCGACTGACTAACGTCGTTAGGATGACTTATAACCTGAAAATATTTGCTAAGTTCTTTTTTAAGGCAGCTGTGGCTAATAAAAATTATTTTTAATAATAATAATAATAATAATAATAATAATAATAATAATAATTGTACTACTACCACTACAATTACTACTACTACTACTACTAATAATAATAATAATAATAAAAATAATAATAATAATGATCAAAGATGGAAGAATGGAGATATAAAATGAGTCGCTTGTTAAATAATAATAGTAATAGTAATAATAATACCAATTGTACTACTACTATTATTGCTACAAGTAATACTACTACTACTACTAATAATAATAATAATAAGAAGAAGAAGTAGACGAAGAGACAGAAAGTCAGTAAGAGATGCATATATATATATATATATATATATATATATATATATATATATATATATATATATATATATATATATATATAATTTAAAAGGTGATAACTTACCACCATTTCCGAACGTTCGTCGCAGGCAGACAACGAGTACAATTGCAAAAAAATACATCTTCTTGTAAGACTGGTGTATCCTACTGCAACTGTTGCGGCCAGGTGTTAATTTAATTTCCTTTGTAAAATGATGTGAAATATATATTGAGTTTTCACTACTTTTGAATAGGGTACCAATTATCGTGGATTACATTACTGCTATACACAATTAATTTAAATACCCAACAAAACAATATGTGTATGTATAAACATTAGTTTCCCATCACAAATCTGCGAATACAAACACAAAAACACATATCATAATTAAACTAATCAACGAAAATCGATACCTACGATGCTTAAAACCTTCACACTAATACAAAACGATTATATGTCCCAAATTATTGATCAAGTACAGTGATAAAAGTGCGCGTAATCATGTCTCGGTAAATTGTTTATCCATGTTAGAGGCTATGACTAGACGAAGTAGATTTTTTTTAAACAACATATATAAGCGAACCAGTTACTGAATGTTTAAGCTCATTCGTTTTTGTTTTGTTGCCGGTATGTAGTATAAAAAACAACTCCCAGGTATAAATAAATTGTGATACTTAATTATCTCTGTGTCGCAATGACGGCTGTTTGTTGCTGATTCTTTCAAGATGTCTTGTTATATATATATATATATATATATATATATATATATATATATATATATATATATATATATATATATATATATATATATATGTAATTGTCTATACAGATCCGGCTTCTGTCAGAATTTAAATATGTGTCACCATAAAAAATCCAAAAATAAAAGGTGGTCAGCTCAAATTTTTTGTACCTACAAAACACACTAAGGCATGTACATCACTCTTTCGAGACACTCTTTAATTTTTTATTTCTGTGTGATACCAAACAGATTGATTATGTAATTTTGTACAAAAACAATAATGTTCTGTAATATTCTTGTTTACTTAATGTTGGAATATATGTATCTCTTGACAAAAAAGCAAACATTAAATCATAAGAATTATAGAAACCTTACGAGCCATGTTTTATACTAATGCATAGCCATAAAAATGTTGACCTACATGTCTCTTGACCATGCGCCTTTACAGTTTTCGAATAAACGCTTATTATTGCGAATAAACGCAATACTGTTGCGAATAAGCGCAATACTTATTTCGAATAAACGATTATTATTGCGAATAAACGCAATACTTATTGCGAATAAACGCAATACTTTGCGAATAAACGCAATCCTTATTGCGAATAAACCTAATACTTTATTAGATACAGCAATTCACGCAAATAGTTTTCTCGTGATTATTATAAGTCAGCAAAGATTACCATTATTTGCGCACATCACAGTCAGTTTCAGAATTTGCCATACATCCTAAGCGGGGTTGAAGAGAACAACAATGGCGAAATATGAGAAATGTTGTGTGTCCCGTTCGTTGTTCTGTTAAATTTATGTATTAAGTCATACAACGTAAGATGTACAAGATTTTATTTAGCTTGAGCATATACAAACAGAAAATTAGATATCACCTAACAGCACACAGATAAAAAGATACAGATTTCAGAAATAAATAAGGACGTATATCAGACATAAAGCATAGACATTACTATAAAACTGACACGTATCACACACAACGCATATACACATTCCTATAAAACTGACACGTATCACACACAACGCATATACACAATACTATAAAACTGACACAAATCACACACAACGCATATACACATTACAATAAAACTGACACGTATCACACACAAAGCATAGAGACATTACTATAACTCTGACACGTATCACGCACAAAGTGTATAGACATTACTATAACACCGGACACGTATCACAAATAAAGCGTATATACATTGATATAACATGGATACGTAGCACACATAAAGCGCATATACATGTCTATAACACGGACACGTATCGAACATAAAGCGTATATACATTACAATAACACTGATACGTATCACACCCAGAGCGTATATACATTACAATAACACTGATACGTATCACACCCAGAGCGTATATACATTACAATAACACTGATACGTATCACTCATAAAGCGTATACACATTACAATAACACTAATACGTATCACACCCAGAGCATATAGACATTACAATAACACTGATACGTATCACACCCAGAGCATATAGACATTACTAATCGAACTGTAATATTGACTATTTTCTAAGTGCAATTATCCTTACTGTACTCGTTTAAACCACTTCGCTGGGTTATTGCAATACAGTAACGAACTTAGAAGTGTTGGATAAAATAAGCTTAACCATTATCAAAGCGATGGTTATCAAAGCCCAACTCCGGTGGAGGAGTGATGTCATCCGTATGGATGAGTCTCTAATGCCAAACCCCAACGAATAATGTTGGCCTAGCGGTTCTAGTTATACTGTACCAAGCCTTTGGACGATGGTGAGTATAACGGAGAAAGGAAAGACCACGAGTAAACACAGACAGAACATCGAGAGTGGAGCCCTCGAGGTGGATGGGTGTCACCACGACATCCTTCTTGCAGGTCATGCGGCAAAACTGTTGCCAAATATCATTCACAGCATTAATTTGTAGATCGGAAGCCCCAAAATAACTTTTCACACGGATATGAAGGGAACATTCCTGTATGATGGATCCTTTTCAGACTCCTTCCGCATCAACAGAGGCTCTGTGATGGCGACAATGCTTTTCTAGATTGTCGTCTCCCCAGCTCCTCTCCTACGCCTTCCACCCGCCACTGATGGCGTTCATCTGCACACCAGGTACGACGGGACAATTTTCAACCTGACACAACTGCTTTCGAAGACAAAAGTGAGATCAGTGTTCATCAGGGAGATGCTATTTGCTGATGACGCAGCTGTTGTGACCCCACCGATGATGCCCTCCGGAGACTTAGATGCTGATGATGTTGATAATTTTCATATTTGCCCACCTGGATAAATATGACATAGATGTGCCATAGCGACCGCAACTCGAAACCGATTCTAACTGATGTAAATCGATATTGCAATATTTTTCGAAAAAATAGCGTCACTTGCAGACAATATTTCTTATTCATCAGACATACTTAAATGGACAGTTGATAATATATATTTTCAGATAAATATTGATTTAAATGAATCCACCAGATCATACACTTCCTATTGAATATGAACTCTTAGGTATTGCAAGTGTAATAGAAAAGTGACATTGGTTATATATTCAGTATTGACCAGTCTTACTATTTTTTTGAGCTTCAAATGTAGAAAACATTTATATAATTGCTTGCATCAAACTCATACTGGATAATTACCAATCGGTATCATTTTCGTATGTGCCCAATATGTATCAGTTTATTAAACATAATATAATATGCAGCATAATTCAAAATCTAACCCAAATAAGTACATGGCGGTTTTTTTTTAAAGATGACAGTGTTTTATGACAGTATCAGATCAAAAGCCTTATTTTCGTATTTGTAATAAGCAAGGAGAAATTACAAGCCGCTTTGGCTTAAGTATTTTGGTTTGGTTGCCTCCATAAAAATGGATCACATTAAAATGTCCCATATTCACAGTCCATACATCTAGTCCACACAGATCAGATTTAGTCCTTGTGTCTTCCTAATATAATTCAATGACATAATAGATCAGCTTTACTTTTAGTGCCCTGCCGATTATATATTGTTGTGACACGCCTAGTTTAACACACAACATATACATACATTCAAAACAGGCTTCGCACAGTATGACCATTGGACTAATGGCTGATAATTTTTGATACCAGAAACTCGACATCATGTTGATTTTGATCTCGCAGTGGGATTCACTAGACTATATACAATGAAAGAATTCGTAAAGAATCGCTAATTCAAACATGTTCTAAACATAAAAGTTTCAAATTTTTTTATTGTCAAACTAACAATCCTATATTAAACTATATATATATATATATATATATATATATATATATATATATATATATCTATTTATTGTCAAACTAACAACCCTCTATTAAAATATATATATCTATTTAAAACGATCAAAATTACTTTTATCCGATTTACTTTTAACCATCTCTATTTGGTTTTCTAAATATAATTTAATTTATTGCTCGTAATTTGATTTCTATATATTGTTATGTATGTATTGTTTTCTTTGATACTGGTAATATTATTTCTATATTTAGGTATTATATATGTATATATATATATATATATATATATATATATATATATATATATATATATATATATATATATATATATATACATATACATATACATATACATCAATTCTCCTCTAAAGTGAAACAATATCCTAACTTAGACGATATTCCTTCAGTTCAAACCGTGCCCATAATTTGTATCGTTGCTTATTTCAGTTATATTACATTTCTGCGTCTATTTATATCCTCTTACTGTTGTATCCAACTGCTTGGATGTGCGTTTTACCGCGCGGGATTAACAATCTATTTATTAGAAACAGATAAGTAAGGAAACATACCGACTAATTTCATATTAAATGCAAAACCTACACAATATTTAGGAAGTACAATGGTCCATTTACAAAATGTATTTTTATTATGGCCCTAAAATGTGATTATTTTGAGTTAAACGATCGTAAACTTACAATAAATAATTACAGAGATGATAATAATAAATTATTTGTTAGGACAAAGTCAGAAACCTAAACTGTGCTGCTATCTTCTGTGAAACTAAATATTGACGCGTAATATTAGCTTCGGTTAAGATGTACTAATAAATGAACATGACGCATAAGTATCATGTGCAGATAAGAAGAAATGGGTTACACATTTTATCAATAAACTGTACGAGATATGTGTGTGATTTGGACTTTTAACGTAGCTTTAACAATTTGCAGTTACATCGCTACGATGTCGGCAGTGTGTCAGTTTGATAGTGATATCTAACACTGGCATGCCACTGACATGTTCAATGATGTCCCATGCAGTCATGATGACACCAGGCCGACCAGTCATAACATTAACCTTGTAATGCTGAGAGACAAGCCAGACATTTTTAAGTACCATTTTAATAAGCATTTCGTAAGACCTCGGCTTGCAGCTAATCCGCGAACTCCTGTATCCGAGGCTGACGCTCTGACCACTAGGATACTGGAGCCAAGTGTACGATATATATGTAGTCTTTACTGTCATTTAAAGCACCGTACATGATGATTATGCTCGTTATCCATGTGGTTATTTATCCGTATACATTTGTCTTTCAACAGATAATAAAATATAATCATATGCCTTTGCTTATAGGAAAATGATTGTTGTTTTCAACACTACGCGTAATACGTTTGTTCATATCGTACAGACTGTGCCCCGGGCAGGCGTAATAAGTATGTTCGTGTTGTATTGACTGTGCCCCGGGCAGGCGTAATAAGTTTATTAGTGTTGTATATAGACTTTGCCCCGGGAATCAAGCTCATATATCAACATATACATTTGACCAAATATATAGCAAGCGTATGTTATGTTTCATTTAACTAAACATTGAGACAGGGAACTTCATAGGTTTGTGCGCAAAGCCGACACATTTATATCATATGTGGAACGACATGGTACTTTCGATCCAGTGATAATATGTAAGTCAAGTAACTACTTGACAACTAAAAAATCTATAGCGTAATCTCACTTTAAAAATGTTATCATCATGAGGATTAGTGTCCAATGTGGCAATGATAAAATAGGCAGCCTGAATGCTGTATAAGTTTAGTATTGTATTGAATATTGACGAAGACTCTGTAATGGAGACGAGAAAAAGGATGATGCCTTCAGCGAACTCAAATTCATTGCCGCTTTCAGTTTGTGCACGAGCTAATAAGTACAGAATAGGAAGACTCTCTTCCTTGACTACTTAAGACGAAGCGACAACCAATGAGCGAAAACGGAAGCGGAGTAGATTGTGAAGACATTCAATTAACTGACGTGTGTTCTTTAAAAATATACACCCATAACTATTAAGAAACAGTACTAAAACCAACAAAACTATATTTTCAAACTGCATTGTACTGTAAAGATAGTAGATAAAAAAAGTCAGGGATTAGTTACTCGTTCTGACGTTTGCCCTTGCCATAAAACGAATAGCAATGTTGGAGTTTATGTATCCTTTACTATCACACATAAATAAAGGTATTTACGTTTCGTACACTACTTTACAGTATTCAAGATATGCAAAAGAAAGCATTTAAAAGTTATAACTATGGCAATATAAAACTATGTCTCTTACTGTCTCTAAAAATACAAGAATGACTCTAAAATTAGTTTATTTGATTAAAATCACAACTGAAGAAAAGCCTAAACGTATGGAGTAAACGGAAGAAAACAGATGAAACAGAAAACAGTATGACAAAGAAGATCTTAAAAAAAGATCAAGCAAAAGTAGGCGATAATATGAATATTAAGATAATATTTTATATGTTACGGGGAAGCAAAAGATGATATAAGAAATCAATTTTGCTGCAGGTGAAGAGGACCTTATATATTACAATGATGTAATTAAACTTAATTTAGGTAGCAGGCGACCAAAAATTTAAAAGGCAATTCATATCTGCCCTATTATGTCACAGCGGACGTAATTGTTTCAAATGCTTTTTCAATGATAAATCAAGGTCGAAAATGTCATTTTGTATTCACAGGTTATATTGTAATATGTTAATAAACAAACCAAAAACTATAAATTAAACAGCGAAAAAAGACGTTTATAAATTGTGTAACGACGCAAATGCAAATACCTCAATTAATAACTGCCACAACGCATCAGTCATGCTACTAAATATAGTCATACAGCTAACAAGACTTAATCATACGTCTATAACTGGGTCAGGGCCAATAACTCATGCAAAAACAGAGGATATGGTATATATTAACTAGTATTTCCAAATGCTTACAGTTTCATAACATGTAACCATTCATGTGATATTATGTTCGGCTTACAATGGTTTGGGAAAACATGTGGTCAGCTTTACGCTTTACAGATATAGCCCACAACATATGTAGAATCTCAATCGGGGGAAGAGGGTCCCATGTCCGTTATTACTCTAATATCGTACCCCAAAAGAAATGCATCAGTTTGATATAAGTTATGAAATATAATTGCGTGCTCTAAATGTATTAATTGAAACAACATAATATGATGTAACTTCTAAACATTCATGGAGATTGTATGAAAGAGTGGTCATAAATAAATGGGTGTGTACGTGATTTTAATTTTGAATGTAACTGTATCGATTTTCAGTTCATATTGATAAGATGGCTGCAGTGTGACAGTTCATAGTGACGTCTAGTATTAGACCATTATTCTTCAGACGTGTAGCATCATGTCCCATCCAGTCACATTATCCTGACAACAGGGCGATAACATAACGATGCGAGCCAAGCGAGACAGCCGCTAGTTCCATTGGTATGACTCTTCAGGATTCAAACCCGCGACATCCTACATGCCAGACAGACGTTGCAACCACTTAGACCAAACAAGAAACGGAAGAAATAGATGAAATGATGGATGAAGAAGAACCAGATTATGCAGATAAGTTAAGAAATGTGCAAAGATCAGATAGTGACATTGCATGTTTATGGGAAAAAACACTAGTGATACATAAAAATTATGTTCTAAAAATAGGCTAATGATATTAGTTTGATTTCATTGTACCTATACAACGCCACGTGTGACCTAGAAGTTTGATGACCTCGCATTATTTTCAGACTCACAGTTTGACCTCCGTTCAAGACATATTTCCATTCTAAACATACAAGTAACCAAGATATAGGAAGATTATTTCCGTAATTTTGAAGTTTAGACCCATCTTGTTTTCTAAATCAGTTATGTTAAAGGTTGTTGTATATTTTATGTGTCCTTTGTCCTATATATTCATTCCTTTTCTTTCATTTTGTGTTCATTATCCGTCATATTTGGAATAAAGTAAGGCTCTTGTAATTACTTGTAATTATTAGATCAGATTATTAAATAAAGATATTATAAACTAATATAAATAATGTAGGAATGTATGGTTCCTTTCCAGAAACTTTGCAGTGTGCAGAAATAATGGCGCTCACACTGGTTGTAACGTTTTGAATTTTTCAATAGCATTGAGCATTCCAGTGATCTTCAGAAACGACATGCACAATGATGCTGTTCCCGGGCTATTTGTTTACTATTTGTATTGATAATGTTTATGTGTTTGATAATATTTTTTATAAAATTTGTCAGAATATTACTTTTCATACCAATTTTAGTCTCTCATCGTGGTTATTTCAGGTCATAGACAATATAGAGGATGTTTACTGTGTTATAGAAACAAGGTTGTGTCGTTCAGCCTTCTATAATAATTAATATTGTGTGATACGTTTATAAGTACTCAAGGGCGGTGTGGACCATAGATAATGTAAGAATATAGCGTTGGAAGAATTCAATGTCAACGTGTTCCTGTCAAACTACCCGTCATCCGGTGTGTTTAAATCGGTTAACTTATATGCGGTCAACATCCACCACTGGAACGCTTTTATAACGTGGTAATTTGTCAAGCCTGTCCACAAGAATTGTAACTTACATTATTGTACAAAAATAGAAAATCTATATCGGATTGTTTACTTCGTTGTGGAGATATATTAGAACGGATTTCTTTTATAACACAATTAATCATGGATAGTAAGACATGGATTATGCGATATATTGTTTAACATATGCCACCAGTACTATGCACATAACTCAGCGCGTGCTTCATGCAATGTATGACAAATTTCTAGACGTGTAGTTATAAAATATAAAAATTTTAATGTGTAGGCACAGTATAATATCATCTAATATATTCAGACATTACCTTTACAAACACTATTTTCCTTTATTTTTGTCTGCTCATTGGTGGCATGTTTGTAGGTACTTTGGCTACTGATCTCTTCATTAAGTATTAGTTGCATGAAATATCTATTGATATATACCAACAAAAATCATCTTTGTCTATCATTATGGATCAAAATATTTATTATGCTCGTCTGATATTTCTATCAAGATTTTTCGTTTCAATTATAGAATCATTGATTGAAATTATATAATTTTTCACCATAGTGTTGAAATAAAGACTCGTTTGTTGAAAAATCAAACTAACACATACCCTACTAAACTAGAAATGGAAACAATACAAAACTCTTGGTGCTTTTTACTTTTGTCTTTAAGTGCATTTTAAAAAAACTAATTTTAGTTCGTGTGGTTATTGATTTGATGTCAAGGGTCGTCCTTGAGGAGCTCTTCGTACCACTGTTATGTACTATTCTATGTTTTCTACTGGTCTTCTCCATTGGCTGCTCTCCATGACTTGTACATCCATTTGATAACCAAGATAGGAAAGAATAACTTCCTTCCAAATGTTCTCGTTCTAGTCACGTCGAACATTTTCAAAGAAGTCTTACAATCAGGTATAGATCATAACGTAAGAAGGCAAAATTATATTAACAAATTATTATATATAACAAATATTACCCGAACATGATACTTTTCAAGACTACGCATCGCAATAATTATTTTCTTTTTATGAAATCCCTTGCTGAAATGAACGCCCATGTAGGATTATCTATAACAATAGTTTCAAGATGACTGCTTGGCTGCCATATGATACCGCAGATTGGTATTAATTTCATTTAGGGCCATTTAGTAAAAAACACCATGCTGGCATGACGATCCATTCAGGAGTAGTAGCCATAAGAGGATAGTTGCTGTGGCGGCAATATTAGACGTAATGTCGTCGTCATTGTCTTTTTAAACCATGTAGGTATTATAAAAGTTCTTTTGTGATGTTAATAGTAGTAATAATACATATTAATAATAATATTGGACATAGGGGGTTGATATCTGCATAAGTTTCATTAATCACAAATGAGACATCATTCACAATGTAACGTTAAGATGAGTATGTTTTTACGACAAGCAGATTTTGATGACCGTTGAATTAACCACTTTTTCTGAACCAGATAACAGTACCATTTACACCTAGGCCCAACAAAACCATCGAAACATAGTGTGTATGATGTTTCATTGAAGGAATGTGTGTATAATGTTTCATTTAAAAAAATTGTGTATAATGTTTCATGGCAAATTTACATCCAGTTTAAGAGGAGTAGAGCTAATGAACTCGTGTTACACATGGACACTAAGATGTCGTACGATGGACAACAGGCAGCAAACATACTGTCCCAAAAACTGTTCTGGGATATGACAAGTGCACATTTATTATAATACACTGATATGTAGTGATCTTTGCGGATATATCATTCACAACCTTATTATACAATAATATAACACTCCATTATGGACACGGTGTCCAGAAATACAATTTGTGTCTATAATGTCAATATTTTGAAACTCAATAACTCTTTACGTTTAATTATTATAGAGAATATTTGGATATCAAACGTCAGTAAAAGAGTACATTTTCTCACCTTGTACAGTGTGTTTTTCTATTTCATTGATTATTTAAGTACGTTTCCATAACCCAGTCATAGTTCAGATGGTTCATATGTATAACAATGTGTGTGTGTGTGTGTGTGTGTGTGTGTGTGTACATGTAGTTACTGTCCAGTACAATCGGTATACAGATACAGGCGACCTTAAACTACATATAACTATGACAATATCTTAGAATCGTTAGACATAATATGATTTGTATAATTCAACTCAGTTAACAATTAAGAGTCTGACAGGATAAGAATATTTTCAAATATTGATTATACAAGATAAATGTTAGTTAACATTATGATTTTTTCTTCATTTATATTGCAAAATATATGACGGTTGAATGCAATGAAATCAGACTTTTTATACAAAATTAAAGGAAGTCTTGTTTCATTTAAACATTGGTTTAAAACGTGTTATTCAGTAGTGGAGAATATATATTAATTTTAGGTTGAATTTGCAATATCTGTAAATTTATATATCTTTTCAAACCTAGACAATGAGATCATTCTAAATATAGTAAGATCGAAAGAAGCCAGCGCGTTAAGATGTAACTTATATTGGTTTGTTTGTTTGTTTGATTAGGATTTTTAACGTAGCTTTAACAATTTTTCAGTCATATCGCTACGATGTCTGCAGTGAGGCAGTTTATAGTGATGTCTAGCACTGAGACATCATGCCGCAGACATGTAGCATGATGTCTCACCCAGTCACATTATCCTGACACCAGGCCGACCAGTCCTAACACTAACCTCTTAATGCTGAGCGTCAAGCGAGGCAGCTGTTAGTACCATTTTTGTAAGTCTTTGGTATGACTCGGCCGGGGATCGAACCGACGACCTCCCGCTTCCGTGGCGGACGCTCTAACCACTAGGCCACCGAAGCGGTTAACTTATATTGGAAGGAGATACATGTCGTTGTTAAGAAACAAAGAATATTTACCAACATTAGAATCATGACAGACATTCAAAAACGGAGGCAAGAAGTACCTCTGTAAAAGAATTGTAACAAAGAATATATTTTGCTATAATTAATTAATATTTAATACATGAAAACAATAAGGAACTATAAAAGTAACATTCATACGTTTTCAAAAACATTTCAATGTTCACTTTAAGTGATTAGAGCGTTCGACTCGGAAGCGAGATGTCGCGGGTCCTAATCTCTGCCGATTCATACAAAAGATTTTCGTAAATAGTACTTGCAGCTGCCTCGCTTGGCACTCTTCGTTAAGAAGTTAGGATTGGTCGGCCTCGATGCAAGACAATGTCACTCAATGAGAAATTATGCTACATAAGTCGTAGCGATATGACTGAAAAATTGCGGAAGCTAAGTTAAAATCTATATCACACATACTCGTCGTATTCTGAAACCCACATAAAATAGAAAAAGAGGAAATGTACATACTTCATGAGCCCAGAAGACAGTCAAACACATACCCTTGGGATTATGTCATTACATCAGAGCAGTACACACAACAAGATGGTATATTTGCGAAGTATTAATGTTGTGAAGACGAAATTTAGTCAGCTTGATAAAAAGAACGTACATGATAACTAGTTATCCTTACATAACACTATGTGAAAAGGATATATTATTATTAACGGGTATGCATACAGAATACAAAATTTAATTTTGGTTACAATTGTAGTGCTCTTGTTTTGCCACATGATACTATTAATAGACTATGATACTGATCATAAAGTTATGTGAAACAATTTTCATTTGTGAGTCTGTTTATTACAAAGATTGTATTATCACTGAAAAAAGTTTAGAAATAAAGAAGAAATAATTTATTTCATTCTGATAAAACGGTATACCTTATATTTGTTTTGCTTTATAAAAAAGTCCTAGTCGCTCGTTGAGTTAGCTTTGTGGTTTATATGACCAGTAACAGTTAAAAGTACATTTTAAGAACAAATTATAATCATAAAGAATAAATGTATTTCTTAATCAATATAACATTTGACTCAGACATCATTCAACCGTCCTCTTAAATCGTCAACCGTTGTGTCAACTGAACACGGATACCACTACGTATTGCATTATTCAATGCTCAATCAGTAGGATCAACGGAAAAGCGCACAGAAATTGTCAATTTTATCAACGACCACAATATCGACTTCCAGAAAGGTGGCCGCCATCGTTTAACTGCTCTAGAAAGGCTATATTTATGACATTTTTGCTTGTTCTCTATCTTCGTCTACATTATTGTGTTTCATCATGCATTGGCTGTTCCGTTCCTATGTGTTAATTCATCTCCTTGTTTTAGAAACGAGAACAATTAGAATTTTTCTCAGCTGTTTTGTTCCACTGTTAAGACGTCATTTGTTTTTTAATAAACGGCCGTCACGTGACCGCTTGAAATATGACGGACCCTCATTAATTGGATTAAATAACCTTGTTCTTGATACTACATTGTGCTCAAGACTGAACGAGCTGTGAATACATTCATCATTTCTTAAATGTAAACGGAAGCGAAAAAGAAACATTTCAAAGCTGGCTGGCGTAGAACAGGAAGAAGAATTCAAGTTATCTCCCTTTCGCCCGTAACAGATAAACAATTTAAAAATTCTGCCGTTAATTTTAATAACCTGGTTCAAATTCCTCTTAAATCGTCAACCGTTGTGTCATCTGTCCCAGATACCACTACGTATTGCATTATTGAACGCTCAATCAGTAGGATCACCGGAAAAGCGCACAGAAACTGTTAATTTTATCAATGATCAGAATATCGATCTCTTATTCCTGACAGAAACATGGTTACAATCGTCAGGTGATGAACCTAAGTGTGCGGATTTAACACCCGGCGATTACTCCATTCCCACGCAAATCTCGCGGAGGTGGAATTGCTGTAATTACAAAGAATTCCATGATCAAATACCTTAAGTAAAACAGCACCTTCAATTTCAGCCGCACATTGTTTGAACTAGTCCAAACAACGCTCACACTGGAACGAAGGTCAGTCCATTTTTTCAGTCACTACCGTCCTCCTCCTAGTAGCAAAAAACAAGCTGACTGAATCACTCTTTTTGGAGCAGTTTCCAAATCTTCAGGAGTATGGAAATTCGATAGGTGGTAAACTAATAATTCTTGGAGATTTCAAATTTCACTTTTTGGCTGTCCTGGAAAACCATACAAGTCAAAACTCCTAGATTCCATTCATGTTTCCAATCTTAAACAGTCAGTTAACCAATCCAATCATAAAATTGGTCACATTTTAGACTGGTATCTGTATAGATCTGATAATAATATTCTGCAACCCACCCTTGTATCCCACGAACTTGCATCGGATCGCCTCTGCATTGTATGCCATCTCGACGTATCAGTCACTAACCCTCCACCTCTATTTGCTACTAAGAGAAACCTCCGTATGATAAATAGAACCAAAAATGCATGCATGACATCCAAGGAAACCTAGCAACTTTCTTACATCCAACAGCGGATCAACTTGATAACTGGCTGCGTTGATTGCTTGAAAAACATGCCCCAGCCACCAAATGCAGAGTATCAATAAAAAAAGTGTTCTCCATAGTATAGCAGTGATAGGGACCAGCTTCGCACTGCTAATAGACATCGCCGAAAAGCAGAGAGGCTTTGGCTTTCAACCAGACTCACTATTTATCAACAAATCTATGAAGCCGCTAAGAAGAATGTCACAGATATAGTCCATTTAGCCAAATTATCCCACTACAATACTAAGATCGCGGAGAGTTCCAGCTGCAAAGAGCTCTTTGAGATAACTAACAAACTAATGTCAAGGAACAAATGTACACCACTTCCAACAACATTCGCTCACTAGACCTTCCAGACCAATTTGCAAATTCCTTCTGTGACAAAGTACTAACCATTACAGATTCACTTGAGAGCACAATTTCAACTCACTCCTCAGCATACATTTATGATGCAGAATTTCAGCGACAACCGTTAGGAGCATTTGAACCTGTTTCTATTGATTTAGTACGGACAATCGTGATGAAAAGTGCACCAATGTCTTGTGAACTTGATCCAATTCTGACATCACTGCTGCTTGAGTGCTTAGATCCAATATTGCCTTCACTAACTAATGTTATTAATATCTCTCTCTCTCATCGGAGGAATTCCCATCTTTTTTCAAAACTGCCATCGTAAAGCCACTACAGAAGAAACCAACACTTGACCATAACTATTTAAAAAACTACAGCCCGGTTTATAATCTCACATACATATCAGAAATCTTAGAAAAGGTTGTTCTAACTCAACTTGTATCTCATTTGAATTCAAACAGTCTTTTTAGCAATGTACATGCTACATATTGCCCTTGCTACAGTGCGGAAACTACTCTTCTGAAAGTATTTTTGATGATATTCTCACTGCTTTGGATAGTGGAAAGATTACAGTCCTCACTTTCCTGGATTCATCTGCAGCATTCGACACTATAGACCATGCTATATTAATTCACCGTCTGTAGCATGCATTTGGCATTCAAAATTTAGCCTTACAGTGGTTCAAGTCCTACATAGTCAACAGAACACAAATTATATCTGCAAATAGAATACACTCCAGCCCAGTTGACGTATGATGTGGTGTTCCACAGGGATTTGTTCTTGGACCTGTTATCTTCATTCTGTACACTCAGCCGCTCTCAAGTGTCATAGATCATCAACCAGTGTCGCACCAATTGTATGCTGATGACACCCAAATATACAAGTCTAGCCACCCAACTGAAGTTGATGCTACCATCCATGGAGTAGAGAGGTGCATTTCTGATGTGAAATCATGGATGACATGTAAGAAACTGCAGATGAATGATGATAAAACTGAGGCTATTCTGATCACAACACATACCTCAGAAAATAAATATCATCAACACCAACATTAAATTATCACAGTCAGTACAAAACCTAGGCGTTACTCTAGACAGTACTCTCACATGGCACCAATATGTCACACATATATGCAAGGCTGCATATCTTGAATTGAGACGCATCAGTTCCATTCGTAAATATCTTTCAATTGATGCCACTAAACCACTTGTGTGTTCATTAGTACTTTCAAGACTGGTAAATTGTACTTCAATTCTGTCTGGTTCGTCACAATATTTACTCCAGAAACATCAAAAAGTTCAAACCACAGCTGCACAGTTCATCTTTAGAGTACCTCGATCAGAGCACACCTCAACACTGCACTGTACCCTACACTGGCTATAAATTCGATACAGAATCAAACATAAAATGTGTTCCCTGTGTTATGTTTCAATTAATCCAGTCCAACATACCTATCTAGCCTCACCCATGTGTATACGCCAGCTAGATACTTACGCTCTTCTTCTGATAAACATATACTCAGTGTTCCCAAGGTGAAAACAAAGTCATATGGTCAACGTTCGTTTGCATACCAGGGCCCGGCGACGTGGAACGCATTGCCCATTGAAATTAGACACAAAGACACAGTGGTCCCTTTTAAGATTGTTCTTAAAACTCACCTGTTTCGACTGCAGGGACAAACTTAGATACCTAATCATGTTTTGTATCTTATATATTTTCAGCATGTTTTTATGGTTTCCAATTTCATTGTTTTTTTCATTTGTTTGTCTGTAGTGTAGTCATATCATTCTTAATGGTATGAAGCTTTTAGAGCTTCGAAAGATTAGGCGCTATACAAAGTCCTTATTGTTATTATTATCAGTCTCAACAAGAAGATAGTAGATGCAAATTACTGTTTGTAGGCTCATAGTTATCTCCTTTTATAGACATGACCTTTGATGTCGACGCAAATGTGTACAATATTGCTGCATCCACTGTTTTTCTACTGGGTGAATATTCATTAGAAGGCAAAAGTTCGAAACTTTCAAATGTATTGTTATGTATTTGTGACGCTATAGTTTTATTTCAAATAGAAATTATATCGAATAATAAGAAACGTATGTTAATCGGACCTATGTTACCGTGTGACAACCTTTGTTGTTGGATCAAGGTTTATTTGGAAGACCTGTGTATGTCACAAATGGAAGACATAGTGTTTGATAAACCGTGGTAAGGTAATAATTAAATCAGGCTTGTCATAGGTTGAAGTCATGCTTTATAGGTCCAATAACATTGTATATTAAATGATGCCATTGTTATTTTTCTTCGAACTAAACCCGCTTGAGTAAACTAGACATATTAAGACAGAAGTGCGATATCGTCCAATGTCCTTTGGGCAATCAATTCGAAAGATAGCCACCAAAACTGTTGATAGTAATTGTACAGTAAAAAGTTACCAAAGGTCAGTCAAGGACAATCCACACGATCTCAGCCAATCGATAATAGGGAATACCCAGCAAGAATATCATGGAATTATCTGGACCAGTTACGGAAACATACACTAATATGCTAATATGTTATCAAAAAAATATTATACTGCACATGTAATATGTAATATTACCAGCAACGTGAGAAAGCTAAATAAGTGGTTGAATCTCTATATTTCCACATTCAAATGTAGATTTTGATTACCCGTATATTGTTGACAAATAAGGCAATATAAACAGTATGATGTATGAGACAAAACCATGGTCAAGGCAATTCGTTGCGTGTCTCGATTGTAATTACCCTTAATGTTTAATCAATGCAACACTTTAGAGAAACATTAAATGACAACCACTTACAACATCTATGTCACATAATCATATTTGATATGATGTAATGGAATTATAAAAATGCTTTTGGTGGCATATTGGAAGCTGCATTCAAGATACCCATAACTTTGCAAAAATTTTTAACAGACTACCCGCTGGCCACTGATACAAACCAAGCAGAGAAAGTGTCACATCTACAGAAGAAACACATATATAATGCAAACTGCGTGACACCATCTGGACCAAGAATATTTGCTACATTGAAACATGTAATGTATATTTTAACGTGTATTGTGTACTTGAACGTTGTTCGTGATTGAGTGTAGGTGGTATTATAGCATACCTGTCTAAAGCGATTGTTTCATTAAAAAACAAAATGTGATATTTGTATAAGAGTTCAGGATCTTGGTGTTTTTCCTGAACATTTATATGGTCTCAAGTTTTTGCCATGTTTATAAATTATAAATATGTTCTTTACTGATATATGAGTTTAAACTTCTAACCCTATATAAAACAAGATACTGTAGCAACGACTTTGCGTAGAATTTGACGAGAAAATGACACACATCCCCGGGCGTGTATTGTGTCTTAGTTTTTATATAACAAAGCAGGCAAACGTCTCCTTTGCCATCTTAATATCAGTCTTTTTGTTGATTTCTGATATAATACAAAATTGATTTGATTTATAAAGTTCTCATAGAACTTGAGAACTAAAATCATCTCTTGTGATGATTGAGAAGTTATTCAAAAACTATTCTTGATTATATGATTGTGATTCTTAGAATTTTCAATAAAACACTCTATCGCACATAGGTTAAGCAGGCACATATTCAGTGTGCATAATTTGTCAACCTACTTCTTATATAAGACGAGGCAATGCATTGGTATGTTACAAGTATTATCCCAAGGCATATTTCATACACCATAGTGTGTGGTATTCCTATCCATGTATAATGTAGGCTACAAAGTAAACTATAGTGTTTGTGGACAAAAATGGGACGAAAAGGACATTTGCATAAAAAGGTCAGTGACATCAAGCAAAACAATCTGAAATCTATGATAGTAGTTGAAAGATTCATCATAATTTAATTCTTTTATAATCGAATAATTCTTATTTCTCTTAACACAAACGAAGTTCTATGTTGAACCTAAATGTATTAAGTGGGTTACATGCTCTAGCCAGTGTTATTTTAAAATGAAATGTAATTCTAAGAAGCGCAAAATGTTTTTAACTTTCTCCACAATATGAGGACAGAACCGACCCCAACTCTAACGTTCTACATTTCGATAAATAGATAATGCAAATATATATTTGCAGACTACTTATAGTGTTTAATGTTGCATATCAAAGATGTATCATCAGTGGACTATCATGTTAAATAACCAGAACATAACGAACTTACCTGTATGAAGAAATCACTAATTGATATCCTCATTCATTTCGATTTTACAAATGGTGATTAATAATACACTTTTTAAACAGCGTAATGTAAGATTTGTTGATGCCACATATTATATATCGCAACACTCTACAATACTACAATACTGTTAATTAGGGAGATCCAAATACAGATCACAGAAACAGAAGAAAGTCATAAAGCTTTATCAATGTCTCACTGCGTTAATATAGATTAGGGGCAAATGTTTTCTCTAGAAAGCATCTCATACCCGTCAAGGTCTGGAGAGGTATATATTAGTGTCCAGCTTAAATACAATAATCCTATTATTTTGAAACCATGACAAAAAGATGAACTAGGATGTGGATTCAATAAATCACGTTATACTAACTGCATGCACTATAATGTGACCTTCTGGTATCAGCGTGTTCTTATAAAGTAGTGACCTATTATTACATCTTTCTAAGAGTTTGATGGTGATAAGTATAAACACTATAGATTTAGGATACACTTAAAACATAAGGACAAAATGAAATAGTAAACATGTCATCGTACAACTTTTATTTTCTCAAATCGGTCCAGAACAAAGATAATATTTAAGAGTTGGATATGGTTATTTGCTACAAAATATACATTTATCAGCAATGCAAAATTAGTAATAGCAACGTACATAATGGTACAGCGATCTTCCAGAGCAAGTATTGTTGTCCAAGACAAAATTGCCAGATCATTCGTTTCTTGTCTTTCCAATCGCCATTTTTTCTTGAGGCAGTAAATCCTTCCTAGATTAAGGGGATGAGTGGGGTAGAAGTGGTCGGAGAAACGTCTGATTTCTTCGCCATCAACGTCCGGATTGACACTGTGTCTAAATAAATTTAACTGAAACGAACGGTATGGGAGCATATAAACCTAGTGTGAGAATCATCGTCAAATAAATGTATTCAATTATCTTTCTTGAATGTTAAAATCAAAAGCAAAACATCCTTGATCATATAGCTATCAGCCATTTCTCTTCTCCATGATACTTCGAAACAATCTATATATATATATATATATATATATATATATATATATATATATATATATATATATATATATATATGTTGAGAGAGAGAGAAACAGACAGACAGAGAAAGAGAGAGAAATATAGAGAAAGAAATATAGAGAAAGATTCACTCATAATCATATTTTGGTATTTCTTGTGTTGATGTATCTTGTACATTTTGCTTCACTTGGTTTGATAATTATATTGAAACAAAATGATGTCCGCAGCAAATATTGCGAAACATATCATGCGCAAATGGTCTGAAAGTATAAGGTGTATTGTAGCCAAAGGGCCTAATTTACTTTAGTGGAGAAAATAATTAAAACGTAGAAGACATGCATGCAAAGAAACTCACTCTTCAAACATTAAGCAAAAACAAAAAAACTCTAATTTGTAAAGCATTTCTTTAGGTTACGTTTGATAGTATATCTGTAGTTTAGAAATCTCAATCGTTTCGCTGAATATGAACCAGATGACAGTCTCGTAACAAGGAGGAATTGTTAGGCTCCCATAGTAACGGCAATATTCATCCAGTGTTGGGTAGAAGTTCATGCATGTCAAATGTCTGCATTTGTATATGTTCTTTAAAGTATAAGGTCATACGGTACATGCAGTGTTTTATTATTCGTGGTCAGAATGGTAATTGCTTGTTTTCGTTGATTCCCGGCTTGCTGTCCACATTTAATTACATTAGTGCAATAATGGAGTCGTACTTATCTTTTAATGCAAGTCAATATGACGCTTATTTCAACATAATGCAGAGAAGATGCACTCGAAGTATAGGAATAACAGGGAGCTTTGCCCGAGCCTTGAACAAAACCTTCCAAGCCATTAAACAACATATAATAAGAAACGACCATCGAACAAAAGCTCAATAACATGAGACTATCTTTACTGGGCGAAACAACTCCACATGATTTGTGGTCAACCATCTTAATTGGTCTCATAAGTTATAGATTTTTTAGATTTTCTGCATTTGCGTTAAATTTCAGCTCAGTAGTGTAAAGCATAAAAGGGTTTGTGAAAAAATAAAACAGTCGATTAAGTATTTCGACCTCAGATACACATTGTTCGTATTGAATACGACTAGTAGTCATAAAGGGAGATTAATATTACGTTGTCCACGTTTGGGCTTCCATGGGTTACGGATAGCACCATGTCGATGTCATAAAGAAGTCTAATATTATGAGAAATGAACGCTGATGTTTTTACTGTCATGAAATGCTTACAACCAAGTGACCATTCATGTTTCCACTCTATGATTCTTCATAGGAATGTTTATAGTATAATGACTTTCTCTTTCCTTTTCATATCTTTAACAACATTGACGGCACCGCTTTTGTTAAGGCTATAATGTTATCTGTCGGGCGGTTGTCTGATCAACCACTCTTAAGGACATAGCACAGGGAAATGACACTTTTCCTTGAAACGTTATTTTTTAAAACTTGGATATTTGATATTCGTGGTCTTCACAATTTTTCACATTATCAATAAGGAGTAATTAAATCATAGATTCATTGTCTAATTACAATAGACAACATAGGCATTTAAATTAAATACCACAGTTGGAAAACGTAAGTGGGTAAGTAGGTTACCATTGTTTCCATATTTAGCAACACTGGTAATGTCTCGGACTGATCCAGAATTTATTCTTATCAAAATTAATACTTTTGAACTTATTTATCATACGCTTAATTTGCACCGAAAATCGAACCGAGCAGTAATTATTAGGTTCTCATAATCTGTAATAACGTTTAATTATGGAGGCACACACGGACGTAATCTTTAATCTACATTCCGCATCGCTATTGAATTAGTTCACTAGTCTCTTGCTTGAGCTCGGAAACAGTAAAGTCTATTAAATCTTGTCTTTCCAGAGTATATCAGGTAATAAAACCCTACATTTGGCATTTCCCTCTTTTATAGCCTGGATCCATCTTGATGTTCCCACCTTATAGTATAATTTATCAATGACAGCATGCTTAGCTACTGTTGATAGTGCAATATTTACAGAAATTAATTCCTAGGAGATGATGCAATCAATATGCGACACTCTTTAAGGGTTATGTAAGTCCGCGCAAATCACGGAAACGGAAATCATATCCAGGGCAAGGACATGATGTAATATGATCTCCGAAAAGTTTACTGTATATTGAAACAGCTTCCTGTAATCTCGTGTTTGAACTATGAAACTACACGTCATGCAGTAACATATAAAATCATTGGCGCCTGGTTACAAATAGGGTTGCAAACACAAAATGTTTTAATGATAAATAAACTGATACGCTGAGTGAGAATTTGGTAAACATGCAGCTAAGACAGTTATATTAATCATAAAAGAAGTATGCTAGATAATGTTCTAAATGATCAAACCAGCTATGATATTAAAACATATTCGCATTTTGCGAATTTACCCAGGTTTGAACCACAGGTACAGTGACATAATGAACCAAATTTAGCCACGACTAATTGAGCTCAATCTAAGTCAGGTACTGTTCAGTAAAAATCATATTGGGTTGTTTGTGATGGATGGCAAAGTGGTAGTTCTAGTTAAACATATGAAAGAACAAAATGATCAAAATGAACGAAAGCCAAACATTTGAAGGTTGCATATATCCAAATAAATGTGATGAAATTCAAAGCTATGCTCACATTTAAGTTTCCAAGTCACAGATATTAAATATAGTAAATATCAGCCTGAAATTTCTATAATAAAAAATACATATATTTGTATGCAGCATGATGCCCAAGAGCTAGACATCACCATAAATTGTCACACTGAAGACACCAAAGGCATGTGACTGACGTTACAATTCCAATAAACACACTGCGCACACATTCTCATTTTTGATAAAGCTAAGGCTGTGTAGACTCAAATACAAAATCCACAATGCAATGCCCAGAGCTAATATAAATATTGCAAGAAATGGTATGGAAATGTTAGGAGAAAAGTATTTCTAATGCTATAAATCCATTTTCCCTTTGAACAACTGTATGGAATAAATCATTAATTGAATAATTAATTTTGTAATACATTTAACAATACAATTGTGTTATGCGGCAGAGCTATATTTTTTTACTTGTTTTCGTCATAAACATTGAAGATATTTGCATGATAATTTCATAGACATACACACGTTTGAAAGAGGACTGGTAATGACAATGATACATTCTTGATGAATTGATATAATTTTGTGATTTTGTATGTAGAGGCATGTTAACATTTGTGACACTTATCTTTTAGCAGTCAACTTAAATGATCTATATGCCTTATTAACATGTCGACAGTCTACTTATTTATTTGCCATGTATTACCTGATATGAAAGTTTTATTACAAATATATAATAAACATATTCTGTATTTCAATTACATCTTTACTAGGACAAAATCAATACACAATTAGCTCTATCATATCAGCAATTAAGCAATGTTTCATATAACGCACACATGGCCAAAGAGGATAACCACAGGTACACGTAGCTAGAAAGTTTGAAATATTCCATTAGGAGTTTCAATAGGAGACGTGATTAAAGATTGGTACAGACGGGTGCTTCTGATTGTGTTTCATGGCTGACTGATAGTATTCAAATATTTACCAAGCTAATTTTCAGGCTGACTGATAGTATTCAAATATTTACCAAGCTAATTTTCAGGCTGACTGATAGTATTCAAATATTTACCAAGCTAATTTTCAGGCTGACTGATAGTATTCAAATATTTACCAAGCTAATTTTCAGGATGACTGATAGCATTCAAATATTTACCAAGCTAATTTTCAGGCTGACTGATAGTATTCAAATATTTACCAAGCTAATTTTCAGGATGACTATACTAGTATGTTACGCTATTATGGCTTCCATCAAAAGTGCTACAATACAAATTGTCAATTATATTTTTGCAAGCAGATCCCAGATTACCGTATTAATATTCTCTTTTTATTTACTTAAAAGTGTTTTAATTTTGAGATATCTCACTGTATTTCTACTGCGAAATAATTTTCAGTAGCACAACAGACTACTTCATTCCCTTTTAATTTCAGTATGCACTTGGCTGCAGAACGGTTTGGATATTCTGACTCTCAGTCTGGGTTATATAGATGCACATATCGCGTGGGTACCAGTCCAGGAGTTAGTAATATCATTCCTGAAACAAATCTACATCGTGCAGAGGAGGTCATCATCACAGATATTCAACACTGCAAAGAGGATAAGACAAATAATGCTATTAATAGCATTATAAACACAAATAATAATAATAATAACAACAATAATAATAATAATAATAATAATAATAATAATAATAATAATAATAATAATAATAATAATAATAAAAATAATAATAATGGAATTAATGGGTAAAATGGATATTTATATAGTAAGGTGATTACGTATTGTTAAATACTAAAAGTAATAATAATAAGAAGAAGAAGAAGAAGAAGAAAAAGAAGAAGAAGAAAAAGAAGACGACGACGAAGAAGAAGAAGAAGAAGAAGAAGAAGAAGAAGAAGAAGAAGAAGAAGAAGAAGAAGAAGAAGAAGAAGAAGAAGAAGAAGAAGTAGAAGAAGGAAACGAAAGAAAACATAAAGAAGCAGACGAAGAGGAGCAAAAAGGGGTGCATATGCATATAATTGAAACTAACTTGCCAACAGTTCGACAAAGAGAGACAAGGAATAATAATATAGATACATTCAACATTTTCCATCAAGTCGGGGGTATAATTCTGCAAATTATGATTACAAATGTGTCTTGGATTTCCTTTGTGATACTGTGTCAATTATACAATGAATTTTATATAGTTGTTCATTTGGGTACCAACAAGTTAATTCTTTATAACACAATAAATTTAAAAAACAAAGCAAATAATTTATATTTAAGTAGACAGATTAGAATCCTTTGCTATAACCACGAATATCAATAAAAACCAACATATCATGATACATAATTCCAAGATAACTGATACCTAACAAAGATACATAATTCTCATTTATCCAATATAATAATATTTTACAAAGTATTGCTGAAGAACAAGGTTAATAATACACAATGAGACTATGACAACGTGAACTATTCTGTTTTAGAAAAATATCCATGATCAAAATAGTCACTGATAATTTTATCTAAATCGATAATTTTTACAGGTAATTAGAGACAAACTTATAATTAAGTTTCCCTACACAGATTATTGTTGTTTCTCAATGAAGGTAATGTATTGCATATTCGTTCAAGCTGCAATGATAATATACAGGAACATACAGCTACACAGATCTGGCTTCTGTCAGAAATTAAATAAATATGTAGCCAAAAGAAATGGTCAAATTTGAAATGCTGTTTTCATCGTAACCCCACCCCCTCCAGCCAATATTAGGTTATTTAGTTATCTGCACATTCGTTATCCTCCAAAGCAAACTATGTGCTTGGAAGAGCGAGAAACATGCTCAACGCAGTCACACACAAGTGGGAACAGGTCAATAATTTTTCTTGTAAAGGCACCACCTGTGCATGTTTCTAAATCGTTTGAAAATATAAGTTTTCGACGGAGAAACTAAAAGTTTACAAAAGATCTCCAAACTTTACAATACTAATATAAATGAAACTCTAATAACCATAACAAGGAATTAGTATAGAGAGGATGAAAATAATTAATAGTTAGGACCAAATAAGTAACCTAGATTTACTTTAACTACAATGAAAGTAAACGTTGAATGATGCGTAGTAGCTTCGGGAACACTTGTACAGAAATGAACATGGTTAGGCAGCACACGTAGCCTTAATAACAAATTCGTTAAACATTTACAAGTCAATTTTAGAACGAAATGCACGGAATTTATATAATCTTTACTACCATTTGGGGTACTGTACATGATGATTATGGTTTATATGCGTGCTGTTATATATACTATATATATATATATATATATATATATATATATATATATATATATATATATATATATATAACATTGTTCTTTCTACATATAATACAGTATAATAATAAGCATTTGATTTTTGGTAAAAGATAACGATGTCTGATTTGAACGATAACAGTAATGAGTTTGTTCATATCGTTCATACTGTGCCCTGGTCTCAAAGACATATATGTCAACATGTACATATGACAGAAGATATAGCAAACGGAGGTTACGTTTTCATATAATTGAAGTACCAGAACCTTGCTACACTGCATTATAATGTGTATACACTATGCACATAGGTTTTGTCTGATGTATTGAGCGATAATTGAATTTGTATATACGATCCGTGTCAATAGAGAAGCAAATACATCTATTTTAATATGGTGTTAACTCGGAATATAAAACACAAACAAAAACAAACACAACACCTAAAACAACTGTTACAGTCAGCTGATTTTGAAAAATGTACCCCTGACCACTAAATGAAGTGGTCTGCATATAGGAAAAGTTTAGTAATGTTCGAAAAATATTGACAATAACCGAGTAGTGGGGTGAAGAGACGGACGACGCTTTCCTTGAAGTAAAATTCAAGACCTATATTTGTTTAGAAGAAGCTATTTATTAGAGAGTGAAGGAATCGTTTATGCACTGACTTCCAAAGAAATAGCGACAAGCAATGAGAGAAAATGGAAGCAAATAGTGTGCATTACAAGAATGATTTGAAGAAATCAACGAAATTACTTGTTAAATCAACTGCCTTGTGTTATTTATGTATACGAAGAAAAATTATTACAGCGAATTAAAACTATAATATCAAACATGCATTGTACTCTTAATATATAAGATAATTTAGACGTCTTATATAAAAATTCAGGATTAATTACCCATCCTATATATTTCCACCATGTACTCAAATGAATAAAGATAGTGTCGTTCATGTATATTATACTATCACCCATAGCAACGATATAAACATTTTGTTAACTTCTTCACAATATACACGATGAGTAAAAGAAGGCTAATAGAAGTTATAACTTTGCTTTTATAAGAAGATGCTTATTTCAATCTGTAAAATTACGATTACACTCTCTAAAAATTAGACAAGTCGAGGTAATTAAATTAAAATCACCAATAAAGATTTAATTTCTAAACTTGTGGAGGAGAAAGAAGATGGAGGGAGGAAAATAAACAAGAAGTAGAAAATGGTTTTAAAAGTCACATAAAAGCAGACGATACCTAGAAACTAAATGAACATGAAGATGCAAAGTGTTATATATTTGACGCGGAAGAACAAAGGAACAAGCAAAGACATGCAATTCCCTAGAAGTGAAGAGGAACGCTTATGTGACACTGAAGCAATTATAATTGATTTAGGCTGCAGGTGTTCAATTGAAAGCTGTCTCCGACCTGCCCTTTATGTCATGGCACACCTAGCCATAGCTACTGGTTTTCAGATGAAAAATGAAAGTTGTTCTTGTCATGTGTACGGTTTTGTTTTAATGTTAACAAACTGCGTGTCACAGAATTAGGCGAAAATTGAATTTTTTTTTTTCTTGAATTACAAACTAATCTCACCATTTTTTTGTTTCGTCGTACATGCGTTACCTGGGGTGAATAAGTGGTTTTCTCCAAGGTAAGCGGCGTGTAACGATTTGCATGTGCCTGACTTCGAATTACATGAAGTCCGGAACATTAGAATCACGGGTGCACGGTAATGTTGCCGTGATTTCTGCTCACCTATTTGAGGGTATATAAGGCAGAATATTTCTGATAAATATTACGGGACCAAAAGTATCTTATCACAGAAAAGATAGCTCGTCATTCAATCTCCAGCCAAAGGGGTGAGTGTTAAATTTATATTTCGTTTTATTGTGAATTTTATTCAGTTTATCATTTCATATAATGATGCCTTTATTACAATGCCGATTTTAAACGTGGAATATTTGGAATTCCTAGTCACTATTAATCTAAGGTTTAGATTATTTTTTGAGACAACTATTATTAGTCTGGTTTTCTTTATTGTAGCTGATAACATCTCTGATAACGTCTTTGATATCGTAGCTGATATTGTAGCGGAGCATCTCTGACAACGTCTTTGATATCGTAGCTGATATTGTAGCAGAACGTCTGATTTGTAGCGGAACGTATCTGATATCGTAGCTGATATTGTAGCGGAGCATCTCTGATATTGTAGCGGAACGTCTGATTTGTAGCTGAACGTATCTGATATCGTAGATGATTTGTTGCGGAACATCTCTGATAACATCTCTGATAACATCTGATAACGTCTTTGAGATCGTAGCTGAAATTGTAGATGATTTGTTGCGGAACATCTCTGATAACATCTCTGATAACGTCTTTGAGATCGTAGCTGAAATTGTAGATGATTTGTTGCGGAACATCTCTGATAACATCTCTGATAACGTCTTTGAGATCGTAGCTGAAATTGTAGATGATTTGTTGCGGAACATCTCTGATAACGTCTCTGATATCGTAGCTGAAATTGTAGCTGATATTGTAGCGGAGCATCTCTGTTTGTCGGATTGTCTGTCCGTCTACATCTGTCGTGACGTGTAAATATCCGGAAATCTAGAAGTCCGAGTGTCGGAGCTGTCTAGAGTTGTAAACATCCGGGGTGGCATCTAGGGTATTGAGGAACGTTAATTCTAGTAGATGTTGTATGCTGTCTGTACGTATAACTGTGGTGGATCCGTGAAGAGCAAGTGACCGATAAAAGTATTGTGTCAGCCCTAGGTATTCGGGGAAACTGGGCGGCGATTCAACTGTTGGTGAATCGTACGGTTATACAGGGTCGGGACACATGTCTGTGTTGCAATTGTAGTACAATTGAATACATTGTTTTATTTACATGGTTACTTCAAATCACAATAGTATTTCAAGGCATTGCATGAATCTCAATTAAAGTTAGCAACTTGATTAAATACATGTATATGTTCGTGCTAGTTGTCGCAATCCATACGTGAGATAGTATAGTTTGATGCTTGTGTTTATTATCGTAATTTATATTTGCGTTAATATAACTTTTGTAAAGGTTCCTTGGATCTGTGTATAGTCCAAGAGATTCCTTGGTATCTGTGTTTATTTTGTATTAATTTTTCATTTATTCACGTACTGTGAATGGTTGTGAGTGTAATTGTGGGTTGAACGCGTGAGTTATTGTGTTGATACATCATTATTTTTCATTAATAATTTATTTCATAAATTTATATTTTCTTTTACATATTGTGTTTTTGTTATTCATTTAATCCACCATCCTCTCGGTAACAATTCTGTTACACTGCGAATTAAGACTTTTATTAATAGTTGCACTAAACAAATTAAAATAACTCAACTAATAACGGGCATAACGTATATCGCACTACCAAGAATTGCCAATATCATAGATTTGGAATATATATATAAATATATATATATATATATATATATATATATATATATATATATATATATATATATAGAGAGAGAGAGAGAGAGAGAGAGAGAGAGAGAGAGAGAGAGAGAGAGAGAGAGAGAGATGCAGTCGAGAAAGGCACATTTTGAAACCATTAGCACACTAGAGATCAAACATAGTTCTGTTTTAGGTCCATGGAAAACATTTTTACAAAGCGGGATGGGGAAAAGCAAGCCTCAGAGTCATGTGAAATTGTAAAACTCCACAAATGTATGCTGAAATGTAAAAAGCCTATCAGAAATTATTATTCGTCTGTTTTAGCTCAGATGAAAATATTTTGAGTTCTTCCTTTTTGTTGTAGAATTGATGTATTAACAGTCTGTATTATGTTGAACATGGTGTGCTTTGTAATTCCTCACCGACTACCAAGCTAGAAAGATGGACCAAAGACAATAATAGTACAATTATCAAATTGTGACGACAGGGAAGTGACCATGGCCAACACTTTGGGGGAAAGGCCTTTGAATGGATACATATCAAACTCCGGCCAAAACCAAAACAGAGAGAAATTAGCAAGCAAGGCAAATATTTGACAAATTTGGATCAGTGTGCGATCGCTAAAAACAGCAATCATGAAAAGGGCATGTACCTTATATCATAAAGAAAAACGACACTACTACTCTCAGTCAATACATAAAATTATTGAAGTGGAAAGAAATAAATATAAACAATGAAAGCAATATTAATCTATTAAAAAAACAGTTTTCGCTAACATTATTGAAAACTAACGTTGTTTTCTTCAACTTTTATCTAACTCCTTTTAACTAGTTATCATTGTATAAAGTCAAATGTCTATATTAAACACGTACCTTATAGACAGGCCAAACTATCTGTGGAGCTGTGTATAACGTATTAGGTTATCACACGTAGAGAGCAATGAAAATATGACGAATGATATTATTCAAAGATCCCCTTCAAAAGGCTAATCCATAAGTTCTTTACAAAGTACGGAACTTGCTTATTTTGCAACATAAATACAAAACAGAATACCAATAGCATACAGTCAACACCATATTCATCGGTCTATGTGTTGGTCGTGTGTATGTATTCATCGGTCTATATGTTGGCCGTTTGTATGTGTTAATCGGTCTATGTGTTGGCCGTGTGTATGTGTTCATCGGTCTATATGTTGGCCGTTTGTATGTGTTCATCGGTCTATGTGTTGGCCGTGTGTATGTGTTCATCGGTCTATGTGTTGGCCGTGTGTATGTGTTCATCGGTCTATGTGTTGGCCGTGTGTATGTGTTCATCGGGGTATGTGTATAAGGTAAACCGGGTCTACTTGAAGTTAATATTCTATACTAAATATACTATATCAATTATCTATGTACATTCTTCTTTATTTTTTAAGTAGCTTCATTGGTTGCATTTAATTCCATTCGTTGTTTAATGTATTGATGAGATTAATTCAAGAGTCATTCAGTTCATCTTGACTTCACGTTGATTTATATGTAAAGAAGGCCTGTTAATTGTAATTAGTTATTTAATATAATGACTTTGCACGTGCTTATTACGTTTTTTTTTTCTGTTCGGTTCAATTTCACGTGTTTTGAGAGCTTTCGAGTTCCGACAAAACAAAAATTAATATACTGTCCATTCTACATATGTGCGCTCTTATCTGTCTTCATAAACTGTCTTTTTCGTAAGACATTTGCATTAATGGAAAATTGAAAAGAGGACATATGTCTTATGCAATTAATCAATTGACATCATTGTTTTAATCCCTTTGAAAAATAACAGATATTAATCTTAACACGGAAACATTTGATCGTGTAATCTTCCTTGACATGGAACAATCGAAACGAGACATTTTGATATTTCCTGCCACTACACAGTACTTAGAATACGTTGACATTTAAATATTCACAGAAGTAATATTATATAAGTAGGTTTCTGATTCAAAACCCTGTTGAATTTGACGAAAATATGATTCTCTCCCTTCCATATTCCTCTCAGGTTATTCTTAATAACCACAAAAACAGACTTTGTTTTGACAAGATAATTTATTTTATAATCATTATCTAGTCAAGCACATGTCATTGAATAGTCGCCGTCGTCAAACAAAATAAGTGTTTGATCCAGGAACGCACCTAATGTAAGACTACCCATATATTTCCCACACACATGCTAGAGACATATTGTATTTGACAAGGCATTGCTATACATTTATCGAGATATTATTAACGTTTCAGCTTTTGCTATGATATACCTCTCATAATAAGAAAAAAAACAAGTACAAATGTATTGTACCGCTAATAGGATCATCCGGTACTAACATGTTGATAAGTTTCCATAATAAACTAACGTAACATATTTTAGCTCATCAGAGACTGTTAAAGTTTGGGTAATTGTTTTGCAACGTTGGATTATAAAGATTGTCAATAGTTTTAACAAACTCTTTTGTGATCATAACAAGTTGATCAGAATGTCCCAAATACTAATTGCAAAATCAGAGGCAATTTTCTCTTTAGTGTTTAGTGTTTAGTTTTGATATACGTGTTATGCTTCTACGTGTTAAAGTGTAAGCTATATATTATGACCCTGGAAAAGGATTCTCTTCATCTTTAATATAGTATCTTATAAAGAGGTATCTTCCATTTAATATATTTTTGCACAATAGTTACTGAATATTGTTGATCATGCATGACAACCATGTTGCGCATTGAATCGATGAGGATAAATCTTAGACTCGTAGTTCTTGTATAGGTCTAACATGATGAATCTCTTACCGAACAGATTAGCTCAAATGTGAGTAAGGATTTGGTGTAAGTTGCTATTGCTAATTTACAGGATGTGTTATCAAACTCATAAGTTGGCTCGATCGTGTTGCTTCTTGCTGATAACACAACACCTGTTGCAAATAATATCAATATAAATGGATCTGCTGTTCCTCAAGATGATACTATTCCTATGGTTAACGCAATCGGGGTGTAGTTTTTTAACACGCTTATTATTATTTGTTATATTCATTGGCTCGTCTAACACAATCAAATTTATTTTTATAGTATCTGTAGTACTTGCTCTGCTAATCACTGTCGCTGTCAGAGAGAAAAATGATATGTAATTGAATACTATTACTTTTTGTGTCAATATGAATCTATTTTTATTAATTTATTTCTTCGATAGTAAATGTTTTTACAGCAACAATTCTTTCAGCCGGATCAATAACTTTAGCATTAACAGGATCAGCAGGAATGGTTATGTATGTACCTTAGAATTCAGATAATATATCTTTGCAAGCAGCATTAATAATACCTTTTTTAGGAAACCAAAACGGATAGAGAATTAAAATGTGCTGAAAGTTGAGTAACATCGTTTATTCTATCCTTGTAAATATAATTTACTGAGTCAATATGCGGGGATATTTTAGATAAATCTAAATCATTGAGATTATAAGTATCAATCATGCCTAATCATTGCACATCATGTTTGCAAAAGCAAGAAGTCCACTTTTGTCATTGTCAAAGTTGATGCTATTTTCGGACATGTTTCGCTACCAGAGAATCAAATCTTTCTTTTTCATATATTCGTCTGTTCCATCTTCATTTATATATTATTTTAGCAAAGATTGTGTAAAAATACTAATATCTAGACAACATTTTGCAGGTTCGATTACATTGATGACACCTCAAACATCATAATGCGTGCAATAAAATAAATTTCGTTCAGCAGCGCTGTAAGACTCGATCGCTGACTCTGTCCTATTTACTGTTATTATTACATATTTTCTCTGCCCTTTAGAATGATTTGTTTATGATCGCTGTTTGTTAGAGAATCTAGCAATATCAGAAACACAGTCGCAGCGGACAAGCATTTTTGTGAAAATCTATGACCTGAAATTCTTTTATATCAGGATAGTCCATACATATATCACGAAATATGTTGCGTTTAGCAAAACCGTCTCTGATCTTGCGATCTTATGAGAGTCTATGTCTTTTGTTTCCTTTCGTCAAGATCATTATGCATTTTTATTCGTTCTTGTTCTGGTCTTTTACCACAATAAAGGTTTGTTTTTATAAGATTAGATTTATTAATTATTACATAATTTCCTTTGTTCATCTAAACTGTTTTGAGACCCTGATCGACGGAGGATCAACATACATTATAAATTGAATCACCTTCAATCATCAATCGTATATAGTTGAAGCATTATCAAACCAGGGTAAGGATTATCTGCTTTGACAACATATATCCTTTAGTAAATGTACTTGTTAACTGTGCTAACATCAGCGATAATAAACTATTGATTTGCTGGGATATAAACACTCGTTGCTCTGTAGAGTTGCTAGTTGCTATGCGACAGAAACAGCAACTTTGATATTTGCTTACACTTCAGCGTAACATGTATTGATCAGATCGAATGAAGATACTGGATAATATGTTATTTTATTTTATTTGATCCAATGCTTATCGTGCCTGTCATTATGTCTCCAGATTGTGATACGGCTGGTGCACTATAACTGGTTATCATATCAAATACTTTATTCTTGTTTTTTGTAAGATCAGATATTGTTGTTGGAAATGTAGTTGATGCTATCGTGTTTGTGCAAATGTCTAATGTGCATGTCATTACGTCGCCGGATATTATCACGAAAGATATCTACAAATATTTATGTTTGCTACCCATCTTATCGTTGGACAGTGCATTATTAGCGAGTTGTTTTTAATATATTTCACTACCTCTCGTGTCTAATGAACCTGTTATTTTACATTCTCAATAATGATCCTTTCAGCTGATCATAACATACTGTATCTGATTTTTCACTCTGAGGAAAGTATCTTGGTTGTCCTGTTGTCTTACCACCGTTGAAAAATGGAATAGTACATGGTATAAATCACCAGATTTATTTACCTTTAATTTGATACCTTTTAAGGTGGGTTCATAGTTACCGCCTGAGAAAGATTTTAGAGAAGATGGATGATAAATTATCAATAGGTTAATTATTCATTTAGATGTCATATTGATGTCATCCGTCATTATCCAACCTGCGGGTGGATGTTTGTCTGATACTTCTGTGGTAAGGTGATTTTAACTACCAATTTGTGTGACATAAGCGCTGTTCACGGATATGATGTGATGAAATTTTTTATATTATTATTGCAAAATGTTGATGGTGCCCTCATTATGCCACCGGCAAGTGAACGTTTTTCAGATACTCCTGTGGTAAGTTAGTTATATCTAACAGCTTGTGTGTTATTAACTTTTACAGGACGATATGTTGTTTCAAGATAAAACACTCGTCTTCCTGACAATGGTTAGATTTCCGATCATTTTGTAACCAGATTTATATTAACAATTTGTTAGATAAACGTGCTTTTTTGTTGCAGTTGTTTCACCAAATATAATAACGTACCATATTGTGTGTAGTATCTCATGTTATTGCTTTTACTGCCTTTACAATTTGGTGCATATGTTATATAATGAGTTTAATAAACTTTGACGCTAAAAGAGTTTTTACAAAAAAAAACACAACTTTCAGATACCGGATTGTCATTACCTGATAATAAGACTTACTAGATATGGCAAAATAAACTCGCCTATGAACTTGCTGCTCAACGACAAATTCAACTAATATCGAGTTTATATCCACACGAGCAATCCTGAGCATGATAAATCAATATTGCTGTACCACGCAGTCAGAGGTGAGATGGCAGTCATCCGTAACGGAAAGCGCTTTAAACCACTCGGGTCCCCTGGATACAATTGGTTCTCACTGTATGGGTTTATATATATATATATATATATATATATATATATATATATATATATATATATATATGCATAGTATCCATAATGTCAATAAAATTGAACTGGTTGCTTTGGACAAACCATTCAGTACGTCTGGGATGGGGGGGGGGACCGGGCTAGCATGTCCTTGATCCAAAATCCATGAACAAATGAACAGAGAATTGGATATTTAAATCAAGTTATGGACTTAAAATTTAATTCCTTCCCGGACTTTATTATGGATTCCTTGTATTAGTCCCTATTTCTCGAATTGTGTTGACTTTTTTTCTCTAAAAAAAATTCCTCTGTTGAAACATATTCCAAAGACTGGTTGATGTCAAACTCATTCTGCGTAGGGGTTCATTTTCTGCAAAGTTATTGATAGCATCGGTGTCATAAGCACCTGATCTGCATATCCGGCATCTACACTGATTTCCACATCTCTGTTTTACTCCCTGCAAATCTGAACACTTTTTCGTGGGTTGTAAAATAAGCCTAGAAATAACAAGTCAAAGATCTGTCAATGCCAAAAGCACACCTAATGAGGAAATATTCCTAACGTGGACTTGACAGATACTCGCTTTTTGAGTATTATTACAAACGTCTCATATATTTACTTCTATATTGCAATCGACACCTATAATGCTTTCTTAACTGTTTCCATTGAAGCAGATCCTTTACTATAACCCCCCTTTCTTCATCCAGCTTTATATTGCTGGTACACGAATTTCTCCGATTGGGCTTGTCTAATCATTGATCTAAACATATAGACGTCGATGTAAACCTCTCGGGATGAATTCCCTAATGAGTGTTTATAGTCTTTTAATCAAGTGACCTATTCGGTATTGCATCGGGAATAAGACATAACTAACCAACTTATTGTAAAACCCTGGTAATATGGATTAAAGTAACTGTTATTGAATTCGGAATAAGTAATAAGGTGTAATAAACCCGCTTCACTGAATAATGCATACTGCATGACGTCTTGCTTAATCAGTGTATTACAATGCCGTAAAACGTGTAAGATCAAAACGATAGCAATCTCCATTGTCAAAGTGCTTCCGTTATTCTTTGTGACAATGCCATTTATCACGTTAAAGTCAACATCCGCTATAATAAGTCTATGTTAAGATAGTAATATTTCAAGCGTGTCGCGATCCGCTATGTCACATAACTCCAAAGTCTCATTCAGGCATGGGATGTTGTGAATAAAAAATCAGCAAAGGTGATAGCGACTCACCTCGCATTAACAAGGAGTACTTGTATTTTAAACAGAGGAATAGGCGTAGATCAAGTTCGATTATCTAAGTGTACGGTATTTTAAGTGAAAACATCCCTACACAAGACAAAAAGTCATCTCAATATGTGTACTTGCTTTTGGCTTGAAATTCCTTCTGACTATGCATCTCAAATATGAACAACTAAGATCTTACGCGCATGCGCTGCATTTAAATATGCATTCTGTTTTAGTCGATTCATATCTTTATATACAAAGTATTTACATCTACGCAATAACGAATTCACATGCAGAGACAATTAATCAAATGTGATATTCAACAGATATATTCTGGTTAACGGCATTCCAGTTTGATTGTACTCTGTTATGCATAACTATAATCTTGAGTGAGTCATTGTTTGATTGTTTATTGGCATAATTTTCTTACATTCTTAAAAACATCATTAATGTAGCGTATTGATTTGGATGTAATATGAAGAAGGAACAGCCGCTTAATTTAAACGTTTTCCTCAGTGATGCGATCCAGCGAAAACCGTCTTAAATCCAAACAGAGTTATCCTTTCCACATATATATATATATATATATATATATATATATATATATATATATATATATATATATATATATATATATATATATATCAGTGTGTGTGTGTGTGTGTGTGTGTGTATGTGTGTTTACGTTTTCACAGTTACATTATACGTAAAACAAATATGAAAATGAAAATCTTGTACTGGAATGTTTACTCGGTGGAAGAAAATATTAAAACGCAATTTCGGTGCCACAGTTTGTTATATTGGACAGTAGAAGGACGTTACAATAAATTAGTTTACCTGGTGAAGTCATTATTATGCAATATCTTTAACTTCATTTTCGTTCATATTATGACCTCGTCTTTCACTCATTATGTGGAATGAAGAAACATTATGTTTTAATCTCTTTTTGCTATTATTATGTTAGACGATTAATACTGACTAACATAAATGATGCAAATGATGTACGCAAAAGGTTGTTTTGATGACAAGGAGACTTATTATATATTATACACGAAAAACCAAATGGAATATGAATTAAATCTTTTTACTGCCCCTTGGAAAGTGTTGACTTTTCCGACCTTAAATAACTACAGCAAGTAAATTGTGCATGTATAATTTTGGTTAGTTTGTTGTCTTGCTAGTGTTTCTTTTCCTACTGACAATATAAATCATAATGGCTATGTTCTCAAAATATTGTTTTCACTATACAATTTTAATATATTATCGTAACAAGACACAATTGTTTTCTCGAAACTATTTTAGACAATGATCATGACACGATACCAGGCAAGTCAATAACAAATCTCAGCGCACCCATTTTACCAATGGGTTCAGGTCTTTCTAGCTGTTTTTTTTTTCATATATTTTTTCTACATGGTTACTTTAATAGGTAAATAAATGAATCAACAAAACCATTAAAACTATTAGCAAAACTTTCGTAATGGATGTTAGTTAATGTATCAGGAAAATCAGAAAGTTATATATAATTCATATCATACAACATTTCTTGTAAGGGAGGTAATGCAAACGGAAAATTAGCAGGATGTGTGAAGAAAGTATTGAGGGCTTCTGCGCGGACAATGGCTGAAGATGAAGCAACAAAGAAATGTTCAATATTACACTCAGAATTTGACTATACAACATATCTTAACTAGGTAGCCAGCAAAAATAATGTTTAATATCATAATTTAAAAAAAAAAACATGATTTACTGCAATATTATGCAAGGAGTTGATATAAGCTACATTCGGTATTGTATAACTTTAACGGGTGTCACATGATTAGGATAGTTTGACATGAAAAGGCTTTTGAAAAACACAATTTGTTTATATATTTTTTTTAAACTTTGGGTGATTTGTCTTCATATTTTGCAATACGAAATCCATATGTACATAATAACGTTCAACCCTGCAATAGTCACAAATATACAGTGATTGATTAGCTGAACTTAGAAATATTTCCCCGAGCCTGAAATGGAATTCCAGATATAGAAAATGTATATATCTGATAATGACATTTAAAATAAAACTTCATAAAGGCCTTCCTGACCACAATATGGAAGGACTCAGAAGCAAATAATATATCAGTCTTGTGTCTCTAAATTACACTTTATACTATTTTGTGTTTGTGTGAGAAGTACGTGGGTTTGATAGAATCGGTTCTGACACAGACATATTAAGATATCTTTCTATAAACAAGGGGTAAGTATGCTCAAAGGCGTGCTCCTAGTTATTTCTGATACGACTTTGCAAACCGAAATATTTCTTCTGTTGTTTTTTGTGTGGAGTAAACATGTGACATATGTAAATCCTTCAGCATCATAATCGGAAACAAGATGAACAGGAGATAATGACAAAGTTAACTAATTCCACATAGTTGCTACCTGTGACAATAACTAGAAGGAACCTAAAACATACACAAATAGGCATCATATTAATATCAATTTGTCATATATGTATACATAACTTAAAATAGAATGTCATTATAGATAATTAATCTTTACTGCTTGTATTTTTTTCAGCATTGTTTTACCAGCTGTATTTGTGTACCTTTCATACTTTATATTTTGCGTTTTCTTCTCACTTCATCGCCTTTTATTATGGTAGATAATCTTTAATTCGTATGTTGTATACGTAATTATCGAGTCTACTATCTTAATATTCTTACACTGAAAAATGTATTTCTCTTTTTGATCCATGTATCTCTCAAACTCTATCATTTGTTTTATAGCATACTTACTTTGTGTGATATGCTTTCTTTCACCTTTTTTATTTTAAAATAAGGCCCCTTTCGTTTACAAATTAAAACATAACCAAAGTGTATCAAGATAAGAAACACGAGTATAAGTACCCCTTACTACATTCATCAGTTTCATTGAAAACAATTGGAAACATATTGTGTGGTAATCAACTTGGGATTGAGTGTCGCCATGGAGGTCCACAATTTATTAGTGTATTAACGTTGGTAAGGTCCCCACTGGGACTGTTAGCACGATCTGATTCGCAATGACTGCTTTCTATAGTTTGTGTGACCATTTATTTATGGATACATTAGAAGCTACAGGCACATCAACACCTGCGTTGGAAAACCACTAACATTTATTCAGCACTTTATTCCTTAGGACTTGTCTTAGCAATTCTAGCATTATTCTGGATTTAATTTGCAATGATGTAAGATATTTTTACATTTTTCACTTTGCATTCTAGGAAATATATTATTTCATGAATTTTACAAAGTGTTTTTGCTCTCAGGCTTATCTACTATTTAATTTCAGATGATAAGAGCTGTAATTCAGAAAAAGTAATATAATAATAGTGGGAATAATATGGTATTAGTAGGATAGTAATAATAACAGTGCTTTCAAACATAGCAACAGGATTCTAACAATGGTGAACACTCTACTGTATAGTACTAGAATACGTAGATATTGGCCTACCTCTCCTAATTCGCCATTTCAATATCTGATGCTAGTCCTAAATCTTCCATCAATGCTCTTTGTCGAACAAACTGGTTACCATAATGAATTCTATAAAAGTCCCATTCGGTTTCTCAGACAGCATTTTGACGTTTCTTCTTGGAAACAGACAAGCATGGGCTACCATTGCATTGTTTACTCACACACGAGTCCGCCATTTTTGTTTATAGTAGATATTTAAATTAGAAACCTGTGACTCATAACCCGCCCACTGGACAAAGATGATGTGTTCTGTTTTATGGTCATGTGGGGTTTCCGTAACAGTTCGTGATCTACAAGTTTCAATTAAAGTGGACCCGCAAATAAAACAATTTTCTCTCCTTTATTTATCAATTATCTAATAGAATCTTCACAAACTCTAGGTTTGTGTGAATTATTTTGCCTTACAAGTTGACAAATATAATTATTGTCATGATCTTTAGAATTCATCAAATAACACACTTTTTGTACTATTGTGCCTTTAAACTGAAATGCGAAACTAAAAATGGCTAATTGATAATATATCAGTAGGAATTTGTATATATATATATATATATATATATATATATATATATATGTGTGTGTGTGTGTGTGTGTGTGTATGTGTGTGATTTTTGTTTAGTTCAAACCATATTTATTTGAGAAACTTTGTCAAAAATACAATTATAAACATATAATACAGGGGATCAGCAAAAAGCATAATATAAATTTTTGTAACAAATAATCAAAAAAAGCTCGAGTTAATATGGATTACATCCATTTGTAGGGTAAATTATATCAATGAAAAAGCTATGCTGGTAATCGCTCAAGTGTGTCCAACAGTACATGCAAACATGAAAATTAAATACCAATGGGCCAGTTGCTAAAATGTGAGGTATAGTTAAAAAGGATGAATAAAACAATATTATTTCACCTTTTTTTGTTCTTCAGTAAAGTTAGTACAGTACACTATAGAGTAAAGACCATTAGTGTGACTGGTGAATTTTTTACTGGTAATTGTTTTTTTTTAATTATTTCATGTTTGAGAAATAAGAAAATAAACGCAGAAGTAAATAATGACAATGTATAAAAATAAATGCAGTTCTATTAGTTACAACACTTTATTGACATAGCAATTTAACAAGAATTTGTACCTCTATGTGACCTGTTTTCAATTATGCCGATTATAGAGCAGTTTTAATAGCATACTGGATACTGTAATCCGTGTATAAGTCGTGTCGGAGTATAAGACTAAAACCCGACTTTCAAGTCAAAAAGTATGGCCAGAAAGTACGGTACTCTGATATCTGTATCCTTGTGAAAATTAACCATGTATTCTGAGATGGATTTTCAGTTGCCCAATTTGATAAAACGTTTACAACATGATCTTCACACTTACATGGTTTCTATCCAGTTTGTCATCAAAACACTCTTTTTTTATACTTCATGTTCCTATGGTTTTTTCCTCACTGTGCATCACCATGTGCTTCTTTTGATTCCCACTGTGACGGAACATCTTTCCGCATAATTCACAAGAGTATGGCTTCTCTCCACTGTGTATTCTCCAATGCCGTTTTAAGCATATTAACCAAGTAAACGTCTTTCCACATACTTCACATTTATGTGATTTTTCTCCACTGTGTACTACAGAGTGCGTCTTTAGGCCATCAGTTCTACTAAACATTTTACCACACACTTCACACTTGTATGGTTTCTCTCCAGTGTGTATTTTCATATGCTTATCAAGCCCACTTTTCAAACTAAAGGACTTTTCACATACTTCACACTTGTATGGTTTGTTCCCATTATGCATTTTCATGTGTACGCTCATTGTAGAAATATATCTATACGTTTTGCCACATATCACACACTCATAAGGCTTCTCCCCGTTGTGAATTCTTGAATGAATCTTTAAGCTCGTTGACCACGTAAAAAGTTTTCCACATACATCACATTTGTATGGTTTTTCTCCACTGTGTAGTTTCGAGTGCTGCTTCAGGCTTTCAAGCCAACCAAACCTTTTTTCACACACTGAACATTGATATGGTTTTTCTTTAGTGTGTATCAACATGTGTTTCTGTAATTGATCTTTCTGACTAAACATTTTTCCGCATGTTTCACATTTGTGTGGCTTATTTCCACTATGTAATCCCATGTGTGTTTTCAAGTTAGATATCCGTCTAAACATTTTGCCACAAACTGCACATTTGCATGATTTGTATCCACTATGTACTTTCATATGGTCCTTCAAGCTTCCACTCCATCGATACAATTTGCCACACAATATACATTTAAATGGCTTTTCTCCCGTGTGTACGGTCATGTGTCGTTTGAGACTTCCTTTCTGAAGAAACATTTGTTTACAAACTTCACATTTGTATGATTTATCTTTACTATGTATAGCATTATGCCTGTTCAGGTCAGAAGTCCGGCTAAATGTTTTTCCACACGTTTGACATTTGTATAGTTTTCCATCGCCATGAATTTTCAAGTGATCCTGCATTGTTTCATTCAAAGCAAACAATTTACTACACACTGTACATTCGTATGACTTTTCCACATGGTGCAATTTCATGTGTCTTTTTAGATTCCCCTTGTGACTAAACAATTTTTCACATACTTGACATGTGTTTGCATTTATTTCACTTTTCACGTCCAATGGACACTTCAGATTTGAGGTCTGGCTAACATTTTCGCACATAGTTCAGTTTATATGGTCTTCTATCTCCTGTTGTTTTATTATTTTTTCTAAAGGCTACTGCAGGTTTTTTTTTTTTTTTTTTTTTTTTGAGAGCGTAAACTTCTCATCACATATCTAACTTAGACACGTTTTCTGCCTAGAAGTCTTCTTAGATGCATCTTCCGGCTCCGACTAAAATTCTCTATGGAGTTATTGTCGAAAGGAACGACATAGAACAGTTCTATACAAAATATTTACCATGTATACCTAAAAAAAAAAAATAATCTTCAAATGACAATTCAAGCCATAGGTATTGAGCAAAAGTATTTACTATTATTATTATCATTATTATTATTATTATTATTATTATTATTATTAGTAGTAGTAGTAGTAGTAGTAGTAGTAGTAGTAGTAGTAGTACCAACACAATTTAACGTTACTAATACCAAATGCATGTGCATGTGCAGATGTGGAATGCGTAATCCAGTCTATGATCGAAGAACAGTGAAGTCCATCAGGTGTGGAATAGTTAGTTTCGCGAGGAATAGGAAATATACGGTCTGAAATTTTAACTCTTTTTCAAGGGCAAAGCATTGGATGGGAACAGATAAATTCCAATTTGAAATACAAAGATAGTTTTGAGCGCGATGTTGTCTTTAGGAAACCATTTCACATTCTCATTTAATTAATGAATTGTTTTTGTATAATGAACGTCCATTTCACCAGAAATATTTGTTCGCCCACTTTCGTAAAAAAAATGTTTCAATACATGTATGATAAATAAATAAATAAATAAATGATTAAATAATGTTTACTTTTACCGAATTTCTTGATTAAAAACGCAGTTTACTATCATTGTAGACTAAAATAGCAAGCATTAGATCGTTAACATTAATATAACCCATCCTTCGTGATGGGAAATGTACTTATGTGAGTAGCTGTGTCAGTATGTTTATCAGTTGTTGATGTTCATGCAATTCGCTATTATGCAAACATAGCAGTAAAAAGTACAAGGAAAGCATTTACGGATAAATTGTGAAAATTTAGATTTATCCTATGCAGAAATTGTCAGCAGAGTTACAGTTCGCAAAGAAAACCCACAATTTATCCTTTCAAACATCTAGCAAGCAGCAAAATACCTTTAATCGCTTACTTAGCACAGTTTACTGAAATAGCAGTTACTAGTCTCCTGTATAGAGATGGGCATGAGAATGTTACGAGGCGCCATATCTCCCTGTCTTGTATCGCAAATGGATTATTCCAAAACTCTAGGAGCAGCGAGTCCAGTTCATCTTTAGAGTGCCACGATCAGAGCACACTTCCTCTCTGCTCTGTACCCAACACTTGCTATCCCTTCAATCCAGAATCAAACACAAAATCTGTTCCTTGTGGTACGTTTTACTTGACGGACTCAAGTCCATCATTCCCTTCCGGCCTCACCCATGTGTATACACCAGCAAGATACTTACGCTCCTCTTCTGATAATTATATACTCATTATACCCACTGTGAAAATGAAGTCATATGCTCTTTGACATACCAGGACTCAGCAACGTGGAATGAATTGCCCGTTGAAATTAGACACAAAGACACAGTAATCTCTTTAAAGATTGCAAGAACAAACTGCCTGAACTATTTTCAGCATATTTTGTTTTCCAATTTCGTGGTGTCTATTGTTTTTTCGTTTTTTGTATACATTATAAATATTGTAAACGGCTTAGAGCTTCTAAAGTTTAGGCGCAATACAATGTCCTCATTATTATTATTATTATTAATTATTATTATTATTATTATTATTATTAACTTCTCTCTCCTCGCATTCCTCCCTCTCATTTTTCTGCGTATTCCTTCTCTCTCTCTCT